>UESW01004242.1:388362-543873 GCA_900491605.1 Calamus simplicifolius
GACCAAGTCCGCCTCGCCGCCAGAGAGTCCCTCCGCTGCCGCCAAGGAATCGCTCCCGAAGCCCTTCCAGACGATTCAACCACTACACTCCGCTGACCGTGCCCCGGGCGCAAATCCTCATGGAGATAGAGCGCCAGCTCCCCCGGCCAGTGCCTCTCCGAGGGAACCCGACCCGAAGAGATCCCACCAAGTACTGCCGCTACCATAGGGAGCACGGTCACGACACTGAAGAATGCTGGCAGCTGAAAATGAAATCGAGAGACTGATCCAGCGGGGGCGACTGAATCAGTTCAGGAGGGCGCCCGAGCCACAACAACAAGGAGGTGACCGCCAGCCCGAACTTCAACAACCTCCTCCTCCACCGAATCCGCCCGTGATCGGCCGCATTAATATGATTGAAGAGGCCGGCGGATCGAGCCCCAGGGGCGACAGTGATGATCGGCGCCAAAGAAGGCACGGACGGGCGAACTCTCCTTCTCCGATGATGATCTTCTAGGGATACAGCTCCCCCATGATGACGCACTAGTTGTATCCCTTAATTTGAATAACTATGATGTAAGCCGAATCCTAGTTGATAGTGGAAGTTCGGTAAATGTTTTGTACCTCGGTGTGTTTGCCAGGATGAAATTACTCATGGAAAACCTTCGAGCCGTGGATTCCACCTTGATGGGATTCACAGGCGACGTCGTCATCCCGGAAGGGGTCGTCACCCTGACGGTCCGCGCGGGAACCTGGCCCCTTGTGACCATTGTCCAGACAGACTTCCTAGTAACCGACCTCAGATCCCCATACAACGCAATATTCGGCAGGCCCGGTCTAATGTCCCTCAAGGCAGTTGTCTCCATCCCGCATCTATCCATGAAGTTTCCCACCGAGCGAGGAGTTGGAGTTGTTCGGGGAAGTCAAGCCATGGCTCGGCAGTGCTTTGTTACAAGCCTTCAGTCTAGAATGCCAGAAGTTGATGGGCTAGATGCTCGCGAGGACTTCGCCGAACAAAGGGGAGAACCGGCAGAGGAATTGGAGGAGGTACCCTGGATGAGGCTCGTCCCGACCGAACTATAAAGATCGGGTCGCTGCTCAAAGGAGAGTCTCGGCGCAGATTGATCAGGTTCCTCCGAGCAATGCTGACATCTTCGCCTGGTCGCCTCCGACATGCCAGGGATCAGCCCCGAGGTTCTCGTCCATCATCTCAATGTGGACGAGATGCACAGGCCTGTCAAGCAGAAAAAGAGGAGCTTCGCCCCAGAGCGACAAAAGGCCATTGAAGAAGAGGTAGACAAACTCATCAAGGCCAATTTCGTCCGAGAGGTAAATTATCCGAGCTGGCTATCAAACGTCGTCATGGTGAAGAAGTCGAACGGCAAATGGAGAATCTGCATCGACTTCACCGACCTCAACAAAGCCTGCCCGAAGGACAGCTTCCCCCTCCCTCGGATCGACCAGCTCGTGGACGCCACCTCAGGCCACCAGATGCTGTCATTCATGGACGCCTATTCAGGCTACAATCAGATCCGAATGGCCCCTGAAGATGAAGAAAAGACCGCCTTCATAACCGACCGAGGTACTTACTGTTACCGTGTTATGCCTTTTGGTCTTAAAAATGCAGGTGCCACCTACCAGAGGCTGGTCAACAAAGTATTCAAGGAGCAAATCGGCCGGAATATGGAGGTGTACGTGGACGACATGCTGGTCAAAAGCAAGGAGGCATCGCAGCATGTCGAGGACCTCACAGAGAGCTTTGCCACGCTGCGCAAGTACGGGATGAGACTCAACCCGACCAAATGTGCCTTCGGTGTTAACTCAGGGAAGTTTCTCGGCTTCATGGTCTCCCAGCGAGGTATCGAAGCCAACCCCCAGAAGATTCAAGCTCTCCAACAAATGGCGCCCCCGGCATCTGTCAAAGAGGTCCAACGCCTAACCGGGAGGATAGCGGCCCTAAACCGCTTCGTGGCGCGGTCGGCCGAGAGATGCCTCCCCTTCTTCAAAACTCTCCGATCGGCCAAAAACTTTCAGTGGACTCCCGAATGCCAAAGTCATTTCAAGATCTCAAGAAGTACCTCGGCTCGCCCCCACTCCTCAGTAGTCCACCCCTGGGAGAGACCCTATTCTTGTACCTGGCTGTTTCGGAAGGTGCGGTTTGCTCGGTGCTGATCAAAGAAGAAGGCAAAGTCCAAAAGCCGATCTACTATGTCAGCAGGCTACTCCGCGATGCGGAGACAAGGTACAGCAGAATTGAAAAGATGGTGTTGGCCTTAATCACCTCAGTTCGGAAGCTGCGGCCATACTTCCAAGCACATTCGTGACGGTCTGACCGACCAACCCATCAAGGCGGTGGTCCACCGTCCCGAGACATCGGGGAGAATGACCAAATGGGCCGTCGAGCTAAGCGAGCATGACATACATTTTCAGCCTCGTCCAGCCATCAAGGCCCAGGTGCTAGCCGACTTCCTCCTCGAGTGTACCATCCCGAGGACGGTTCTACCCCAGACTCCCTTGAAGAACCAAAGGCTGGAGCCCGGTGGCTCCTTCATGTCGACGGGTCGTCTAATGCCCATCGCTCCGGTGCGGGTCTGGTTCTTACCAGTCCGGAGGGAATTACCTTTGAATATGGCGTCCGATTCTCCTTCCCGGCCTCCAACAACGAAGCCGAGTACGAAGCCCTGTTAGCCGGCCTCCGAATCGCCCGCAATCTGAAGGTGGAGAAGCTTAATGCCTTCACCGACTCTCAGCTGGTAGCCGGCCATGTACGAGGAGAGTTTGAAGCCCGGGAACCGAACATGGTTCGGTATCTTCAGGAGGTGCGAAGCCTGCTTCCCCATTTTGCCGAATTTGAAATCATTCAGATTCCCAGATCCGAGAATGCCCGCGCCGACCTACTCTCCCGATTGGCAACCGCGGAGTCAATGGATGCCGAGCAAAAGTTCCACCTAGAGACTTGGAAAAGCCCAGCATCGCGGAAGCCGACCGAATAATGCAAGTTGAGGCCGAACCATCATGGTTCGACCCTATCCTCAAATATCTCAGAGAAGGGTCGCTTCCATCCGACCGAAGGGAGGCTAGAAAGCTGAAGCTGCAGGCCACTCACTACGTGTTGATTGACAACCAGCTTTACAAACGGTCTTTTTCCATGCCACTGCTCAGATGCCTTCGCCCATCCGAAGCAGATTATGCTCTGCACGAGGTACATGAAGGGATTGCGGCAACCATCTGGGAAGTCGATCCCTATGCCACAAGGTGCTGCGACAAGGCTACTACTGGCCGACCATGCAAAAGGACGCGGACGATTTAGTCCAAGCCTGCGACCCCTGCCAGAGGCATTCAAGCATCCAAAGGCTTCCTTCCACCGAACTAGTTTCCATATCCTCCGCTTGGCCCTTTGCCAAATGGGGGATGGACATCCTCGGCCCATTCCCACTTGCCACAGGACAGCGGAAATTTCTATTTGTCGCCATCGACTACTTCACCAAATGGGTCGAGGCGGAAGCAGTTGCACAAATTACCGAGGCACGGGCCAGAGATTTTGTTGGAGGTCCATCATCTGCCGATTTGGCCTCCCGCATACCATAATCACTGATAACGGTAAGCAGTTTGACAACTCTAAATTCGCCAGTTCTGTGAGGAGCATGGAATCCGTCACCACCTCACTTCAGTCAGGCACCCACAAGCCAACGGAGCGGCCGAAGTGACCAACATGACCCTCCTTCAGGGAATTAAAGCTCGCCTCTCCAGAACCCAAGGCAGGTAGGCGGAGGAGCTGCACCATGTCTTATGGGCCTACCGCACCACCCCGAGAATCCCAACAGGTGAAACCCATTCCGAATGGCTTTCGGTACAGAGGCCGTTATCCCTGTGGAAGTCGGCCTCCCATCATTGCGGGTGGAAAGCTACTCAGAGGAGGCTAGCAACGAACAACTCCGCACCAACCTCAACCTGGTAGAGGAGATTAGGAGAAGGCCCGGATCAGAGTGGCCGCTTATCAACAAAGGGTAGCCCGTTATCACGCCTCTAGAGTCAGAGGGAAAGCCTTCCTGCCCGGTGACCTTGTCCTCCGAAAGGCCTCTGTTTCCAAACCGCTGGAACAAGGAAAGCTGGCGCCAAACTGGAAGGGCCCGTACCAAGTAGCGGAGATCGTCGGACCGGGAACCTACAAGCTACAGGATTTGGATGGGAAATCCATTCCCCGGACGTGGAATTCAGACAATCTCCGAAAGTATTATCAATAGGGTACGTCCTCTCCGAGTTTACTTTCATATGCCTCATTATATCTTCCTGTCGGTGCATTTTTTCAATGCAAATTTAATGCACTACATCGCCGAAAATTGCAAAAAGAAAAAGATGCTGTTTACCAATCCTCGGCACGACCGAGCTCCTTGTCTGGACAGAATTCTCCGAACCTTGGCAGGGCCAAGTAAAAATTCTCCGAACCTCGGCTGGGCCGAGCAACAAATTCTCCGAACCTTGGCAGGGCCAAGTAAAATTCTCCGAACCTTGGCTGGGCCGAGCAACAAATTCTCCGAACCTTGGCAGGGCCAAGTAAAAATTCTCCGAACCTCGGCTGGGCCAAGCAACAAATTCTCCAACCTTGGCAGGGCCAAGTAAAAATTCTTTGAACCTCGGCTGGGCCGAGCAACAAATTCTCCGAACCTTGGCAGGGCCAAGTACAAATTCTCCGAACCTCGGCAGGGCCAAGTAAATTCTCCGAACCTTTGCAGGGCCAAGTAAAAATTCTCCGAACCTCGGCTGGGCCGAGCAACAAAATTCTTCGAACCTTGGCAGGGCCAAGTAAAAATTCTCCGAACCTCGGCTGGGCCGAGCAACAAATTCTCTGAACCTTGGCAGGGCCAAGTAAAAATTCTCCGAACCTCGGCTGGGCCGAGCAACAAATTCTCCGAACCTTGGCAGGGCCAAGTAAAAATTCTCTGAACCTCGGCTGGGCCGAGCAACAAATTCTCCGAACCTTGGCAGGGCCAAGTAAAAATTCTCTGAACCTCGGCTGGGCCGAGCAACAAATTCTCAGAACCTTGGCAGGGCCAAAATTCTGCGAACCTTGGCAGGGCCAAGTAAAAATTCTCCGAACCTCGGCTGGGCCGAGCAACAAATTCTTCACACCTTGGCAGGGCCAAGTAAAAATTCTCCGAACCTCGGCTGGGCCGAGCAACAAATTCTCCGAACCTTGGCAGGGCCAAGTAAAAATTCTCCGAACCTCGGTGGGCCGAGCAACAAATTCTCCGAACCTTGGCAGGGCCAAGTAAAATTCTCTGAACCTCGGCTGGGCCGAGCAACAAATTCTCCGAACCTTGGCAGGGCCAAGTAAAAATTCTCCGAACATTGGCTGGGCCGAGCAAAAATTCTCCGAACCTTGGCAGGGCCAAGTAAAAATTCTCCGAACCTCGGCTGGGCCGAGCAACAAATTCTCCGAACCTTGGCAGGGCCAAGTAAAAATTCTCCGAACCATGGCTGGGCCGAGCAACAAATTCTCCGAACCTTGGCAGGGCCAAGTAAAAATTCTCCGTACCTCGGCTGGGCCGAGCAACAATTCTTCGAACCTTGGCAGGGCCAAGTAAAAATTCTCTGAACCTCGGCTGGGCCGAGCAACAAATTCTCCGAACCTTGGCAGGGCCAAGTAAAAATTCTCCAACCTTGGCTGGGCCGAGCAACAAATTCTTCGAACCTTGGCAGGGCCAAGTAAAAATTCTCCGAACCTCGGCTGGGCCGAGCAACAAATTCTCCGAACCTTGGCAGGGCCAAGTAAAATTCTCCGAACCTTGGCAGGGCCAAGAAAAAATTCTCCGAACCTCGGCTGGGCCGAGCAACAATTCTCCGAACCTTGGCAGGGCCAAGTAAAAATTCTCCGAACCTCGGCTGGGCTGAGCAACAAATTCTCCGAACCTTGGCAGGGCCAAGTAAAAATTCTCCGAACCTCGGCTGGGCTGAGCAACAAATTCTCCGAACCTTGGCAGGGCCAAGTAAAAATTCTCCGAACCTCGGCTGGGCCGAGCAACAAATTCTCCGAACCTTGGCAGGGCCAAGAAAAAATTCTCCAAACCTCGGTTGGGCCGAGCAACAAATTCTCGGAACCTTGGCAGGGCCAAGTAAAAATTCTACGAACCTTGGCAGGGCCAAGTAAAAAATTCTCTGAACCTCGGCTGGGCCGAGCAACAAATTCTCCGAACCTTGGCAGGGCCAAGTAAAAATTCTCCGAACCTCGGCTGGGCCGAGCAACAAATTCTTCGAACCTTGGCAGGGCCAAGTAAAAATTCTTCGAACCTCGGCTGGGCCGAGCAACAAATTCTCCAAACCTTGGCAGGGCCAAGTAAAAATTCTCCGAACCTCGGCTGGGCCGAGCAACAAATTCTCCGAACCTTGGCAGGGCCAAGTAAAAATTCTCCGAACCTTGGCTGGGCCGAGCAACAAATTCTCCGAACCTTGGCAGGGCCAAGTAAAAATTCTCCGAACCTCGGCTGGGCCGAGCAACAAATTCTCCGAACCTTGGCAGGGCCAAGTAAAAATTCTCTGAACCTCAGCTGGGCCGAGCAACAAATTCTTCGAACCTTAGCAGGGCCAAGTAAAAATTCTCCGAACCTCGGCTGGGCCGAGCAACAAATTCTCCGAACCTTGGCAGGGCCAAGTAAAAATTCTCCGAACCTCGGCTGGGCCGAGCAACAAATTCTTCGAACCTTGGCAGGGCCAAGTAAAAATTCTCCAAACCTCGGCTGGGCCGAGCAACAAATTCTCGAACCTTGGCAGGGCCAAGTAAAAATTCTCCGAACCTTGGCAGGGCCAAGTAAAAAATTCTCTGAACATCGGCTGGGCCGAGCAACAAATTCTCCGAACCTTGGCAGGGCCAAGTAAAAATTCTTCAAACCTCGGCTGGGCCGAGCAACAAATTCTCCGACCTTGGCAGGGCCAAGTAAAAATTCTTCAAACCTCGGCTGGGCCGAGCAACAAATTCTCCGAACCTTGGCAGGGCCAAGTAAAATTCTTCAAACCTCGGCTGGGCCGAGCAACAAATTCTCCGAACCTTGGCAGGGCCATGTAAAAATTCTCCGAACCTCGGCTGGGCCGAGCAACAAATTCTCCGAACCTTGGCAGGGCCAAGTAAAAATTCTCTGAACCTCGGCTGGGCCGAGCAACAAATTCTCCGAACCTTGGCAGGGCCAAGTAAAAATTCTCCGAACCTCGGCTGGGCCGAGCAACAAATTCTCCGAACCTTGGCAGGGCCAAGTAAAAATTCTCCGAACCTTGGCAGGGCCAAGTAAAAAATTCTCCGAACCTCGGCTGGGCCGAGCAACAAATTCTTCGAACCTCGGCTGGGCCAAGCAACAAATTCTCTGAACCTTGGCAGGGCCAAGTAAAAATTTCCGAACCTCGGCTGGGCCGAGCAACAAATTCTTCGAACCTTGGCAGGGCCAAGTAAAAATTCTCCGAACCTCGGCTGGGCCGAGCAACAAATTCTCCGAACCTTGGCAGGGCCAAGTAAAAATTCTCCGAACTTGGCTGGGCCGAGCAACAAATTCTCTGAACCTTGGCAGGGCCAAGTAAAAATTCTCCGAACCTCGGCTGGGCCGAGCAACAAATTCTCCGAACCTTGGCAGGGCCAAGTAAAAATTCTCCGAACCTTGGCAAGGCCAAGTAAAAAATTCTCCGAACCTCGGCTGGGCCGAGCAACAAAATTCTCCGAACCTTGGCAGGGCCAAGTAAAAATTCTTCGAACCTCGGCTGGGCCGAGCAACAAATTCTCCGAACCTGGCAGGGCCAAGTAAAAATTCTCTAAACCTCGGCTGGGCCGAGCAACAAATTCTCCGAACCTTGGCAGGGCCAAGTAAAAATTATCCGAACCTCGGCTGGGCCGAGCAACAAATTCTCCGAACCTTAGCAGGGCCAAGTAAAAACTCTCCGAACCTCAGATGGGCCGAGCAACAATTCAGGCTAAAATACCTGCAGAAAGCCGAAGTGCACAGGCCCCGATTAAAGCCAAAGGACTTCCAAATAGTCCCCGAAACCTCGTCCGGTTTGAAAAGAAGCACGCTGAGCAAAAACCGTCGACTCACAAAAAGAAGGCGCCTTCGGCGAACCCCTTAACGGGCCCATTAAGCCCCGCGTAATCGCCCAAAAGCCCCGAGCAGAGCTAGGGAATCCCCTCTGCTACTAAAATCTTTGGGTAACGCCCCTATAAACCGTCGATCAAAGCATCTATCTCAACGCGTGAACCAGTGGAGCCACGCTGACTCCCTAACTATTACGCGAATGACATGTTTAAAGCAAAAGACTCTTGAAAAAAGAAGGTTATCCAAACAAAGCCTCTTTTCATTGATCGAAAAAAGGAGTACAAAAAGAGACAAGAAAAGCAAAAACAGAAAGTAAAATTAACGGAGGCCCTAAATCAGGGGTCAGAGTCGCTCCCAGACGCCAGCAGATCCTCCAGGCGCTCGGTGAGATCGGTAACCTGCTGGCGAAGTGATTCGATCTCCTCCCTTTGCCGGTCTACCACCCGGCGCAGGGCCTCCGCCTCCTTGGTAGACACGTCCATGTACTCCTCGATGACCCTTACGAGCTGCTGATTGCTCGCAAGGGTCGACGCCAGACCCAACCCATCGATAGTGATGGTGGGATGCCCCCTCTCCGAATACAGCAAACCGTTGAGTGATGCACGTAACTCTTCGGAGGATCGCCTTTGGGAAGTCATGATCCGATACTATTTGAAGATCTGAACCGAGGAATGACTAAGACCACACCCCTCGGTCATATTTATACTTGCCAGGCGGGTATCTCGATCGGACACACCACGGAAACCGACCCACGAGAACTTGCCATGTCTCGTCACTTTAATGCCTGTAGAATCCGAGGTACCGCACCCCATCCCGAGTGAGATCGGTAAGTGCGGACTGACTGATCGGGAATCCCCCTGAACAGAATACTTTTCGATCTGCCGGTCCCCGTGATAAATGCTCCCAGCACTTCCCCAAGCTCCTTTTTTGGAAAGCGCAGAGGGAAGAAATCCAGCGTCCGGCCAGTGACTTATCCCCTCGGGAAGGGTAACGACATAAATAAAGGAGCGTGACAACAAACCGCTCGTTCCGCCCTGGCGCCCCTCACCAAGCGTCATAGAGACCTTACACTACGGCTCATAATGGCAGCTAAGTCATTTCTCCGAGCCCTGAATCTCCGAACCTTGGCAGGGCCAAGTAAAACTTCTCCGAACCTCGGCTGGGCCGAGCAACAAATTCTCCGAACCTTGGCAGGGCCAAGTAAAAATTCTCCGAACCTCGGCTGGCCGAGCAACAAATTCTCCGAACCTTGGCAGGGCCAAGTAAAACTTCTCCGAACCTCGGCTAGGCCGAGCTACAAGTTCTCTGAACCTTGGTAAATCCAAGCGCTAATTCTCTGGACTTCGGCGGGGCCGACCCGTGAACATTCGAGCTCCGGTAAGGATGAAACACAAAATACCGAGCTTCGAACCAAAGTAAGGAATGTGTTCCGCCGAGCGATCTCCAAACCGCCGCTTGCGAACCTCGACCAGTTTGGATAGCGCGGAGTCTTCGCCTAAGAACGAGCGAGGCACCCATACCCAACATAACAATAAGCTTGGCACAGAAAGGTAGAGATTGAGAAACAAAACAGAACTCTCTTTATTTCATTGCCAACAAGATCGGTTACAAATGCCTCAGAGGCGTTACAAGAGCATTGAAATGCATAAAATAAAGACAAATACAAAACTTGAGCAACTGCTCCATAGCAGACCTGGGCGACCGTGGTGCTCCAGCATCCGACCGCCGAACCAGTTAAGCCGCATCCAGTCAGCTCGAGCTGATAATAGCCGGGCGACATGGACCAATCGTTGCGGCCAGCTTCAGTCAATAATGATATTTCGGTGACCCAACCGAGATATTTGGGTGGCCATCCCAGACCACCCAACCGAGGGACCCCCCGGCGAGCAGATAGGGAGCCAGCGGACCCTGGCATCGGAACGCTCTCCCAAATTGAGTATGCACCGCCCCCACCTCGCCATGGCTCAAGAACAAGGCGTCGGCGGGCGGCACACTTTCACCCCCTCCCCATGTGGCAAAATATTCCCCGGACGGGCGAGCCCAGGAATCCGAACCTGGGGAGGAGGCAAAATTCACTCAAACCATGGGGAGTCCGCGTGCACTCCCTACCATGCGTCCCCAAAGGGGAACCACAAAGGTCACACTGGAAGAGTGTATGTGCGCTCTCCGTGTGATCTCTGCGCCCTCCATGTGCGCTCTCCATATGATCTCCGGGACTCATCTCCTAAGGGCGAGCCATCCTTCGGCAGCTCCTTCATCGCCCCAACTATCCGGAGGCAAAATCTTGCAAGAGAAAAGCTCAGTCCTCCCGCTCGCAACAACAGAGAAACGAGCATGATGAAAGCTCTAGTGGAAAAGAAACTTTTGAGGATGGCTTAGCACTACCCCACTTTCCCTTTTTATAGGCCAAGAATGGACCGGGAGCAATCACCAAGGCTATAAGCCCCGAGATTCAAACACCTGGCCCATACCTCCACGTGGCCTCCCAGGATGAAAGCGGTGCCCTAATGCGCTCCAAGCCCACCGCCTGAGTTATGACATATGCGGAGAATTCCTCTTAATCCCGAATTGCGATCATTAAATGCAGAGGATCGTTCGCCAGCGTTACGAAAGATGGCAGGTTCAGGAGATCGTCCTACAAAAATAATGTCCTCCAATGGTAAACGGCTGTGTGCGTCGTACACCAAAACGACCTGCATGGGAAAAGAGCACCTTCCGGAAAGCTCTAGAGCAGCTTTATGTTCCCCACAGCGCCGTATCATCAACTTTGGTGAAATAAAAACCGATTTGCCTGCAGAATAGCAAGGTGCTGGCAGAGTAACAAAATGAGCACGAAGGCTACGTAAACTGTTCTTTCAACGAAAAATAAAATGACCGAAGGAAGCGAAAAACGCTTCGGCAACCACCTTCATACGTCGGCCCTAGCCGACCTATTTTGCTCGTCGGTCCCAGCCGACCTATTTTGCTCGTCGGTCCCAGCCGACCTATTTTGCTCGTCGGCCCTAGCCGACCTATTATGCTCGTCGGCCCTAGCCGACCTATTTTGCTCGTCGGTCCCAGCCCACCTATTTTGCTCGTTGGCCCTAGCCGACCTATTGTGCTCGTCGGCCCTAACCGACCTATTTTGCTCGTCGGCCCCAGTCGACCTACTTTGCTCATCGGCCCTAGCTGACCTATCTTGCTCGTCGGCCCTAGCCGATCTATCCCGTCTATCAGCCCAAACCGACCTGTCCGACCAATCGGTCTTAACTGGGCCAGATCGTCCATCGGTTCGCCAGTCAAGGCCATCGCCCCGCCTTGGGCTAAGCCAATGCATTCCCTCAATCCCGGAACAAAAATAACCAAAGAACATCAACGAGCCATAAGTCGCTCACGATTGAGGCGAGACTGGGCGGCAACAGGGCCACACAAGGAAAAACATTTAAATGAAAATAGAGGTTTCGTCCATTAAGAAACATTGGTCAGACTTTCAAAAAGAAAAATACAAGGGTAGCTCCTAAGGGCCGGGAACCACGTCAGTTTTGGAGGAGCCTTCGGTTACATCCGCAAAGGTGCGACTAGATTCGCCTTTTTCCAATACCTTTGCCCCTTCAGTGGCAGTTTGCAATCGTTCCTCAGAAGCTGCGGCTTCGCTGGGACCCGGGGCGGCACCAGGATCGGTATCGGAGATGTCGACATATTCATCCTCTTCTTCTCCTTCGGACTCACCGTCATCGGGAGCTTCAGTATCCAGAAAAGAGAGATCCCATTCTGGATGCTCACTGGATATCTTATCTTTACATTCTTCTATTCCAAGTTGGAAGGCGTCAACGCCGATAGCATCCTACTTCCCCTTGAGTATGGCGAGCTGCATCTTAGCCTCAGCAGCCTGCTTCTCAGCCTCCACAACTTGAGCCCACAAAATGATGTTTTGCTCCTCAAACTCGCCGGCCCGCGTCTCGAGTTCTGAGCTCTTATTGCGGTTGGACCCGAGCTCACCTTGGAGAGCCCGAATCTCCAACTCTAACTTCGCCATCTGAAAAAGCCAAAGTCAATCGGCATCACAAGAGACCAGTAGAAGAAACTAAAAGGGGGAAAATGAGATCGTACCTCCTCCTCTCGTCTAGCCAACCTCTTGGTCAGCTCCTCAGCCTCACTCCTTGCTCTTGTTCTGTCAGCCCCGATCAGCTCAACTCTCTCCTGCAGAGCATTGATCCTTAACTGTTTGGCTCCGGCCTCCTCCCGGGCTTGGGATAACTCGTTGCTCACCCGAGCTATTGTCCCTTGGTGCCATTTAGCGCCATCCCTCAAGTGAGCAATTTCGCCATCGTGCCGCTTCAGCTTCTCCTCCACTTCGCCAAGCATTCTGGCCAGGCGCTTTCTTTCGTCGGCAGCTTCCCTTCCCAGCCGACCCAAGCTTTCACTATGTTCCCGCCGCATCGCCCCACCTCCGCGGAATGTTTTGACTCAATTCTAGCCAGCTCCAAGCACGTGTTTTCGTTCTTCGCCAGGAGTTCCTGCAACTCCTCCACTCTACGCTTTTGCTTGGACACTTCGGCCAGGGCGACCTGGTGTGCCGCCCTTATCCCCTTCAAACTTCTATCACTAAGAGCCATAAGTTCTTCGAACTTCTCAGGCACCTTCATTCGCGATTGGAGCTCGGCATTGTCTCTCCTGGCCTGAATGCTGGCCCCCGTCGCCAAACTCAAACGCCAGCATATCGTCCGAGAAAGCAAAACACTCTGCAGGATAAAAAGTGAATGAATGAGAGTTAAGTCAGCCAGAATGTGTCCACTACCCAGGAATGGCAGCTCACCCACAAGGCATAGGCCCGAGTCATCCTCATCAGGGTCGTATTGTCGATATCGGGAAGGAGATGGACACTTTCAGCCACGCCTTGCTGCCCGAACGCAGCATCAACCAACGCCAAATCTGCAAACTTGTCCGCCGAAGGATTTGCACCCGGATGCAAGGCCGACCTCATTAAGGCGAAAACGCCTCCTCAATACCAGCGCTCGAACTACTGGGTTGACCGTCCCCGCCTGAGGGACCAACCTGGGCGACCTCCGTCTGAGAGGCCTCCAACTTCCCGGCCTCTTCTATCAAGGCCCTAGCTTGGACTTCTTCAGATAATTCGGCTAGCCCAAGCGCCAGCCTCCCCAAAATCTTTTTCGAGGGAGCTCCCAATGCGGGACTCCCACCTTGCTGCGTCCCTCTTCCGACGCACCTTTTCTGGTCACCACCGTCTGCATCTCCTTCACAGGATCCCCCGAGGCCTCAGCCCGGCCTACCACTTGCGCCTCCCCTACAGGCTCCGCCGAAGCCTCTATCTGGCCCGCTCCTTGAACTACCGCGAGCGACCCGGCTTCGCTACTACCGGACTCTCCTACAGAGAGACCAAGAGGGAGCTCTTTCTGAACCTCCTCGGCTGCAGCTGTCCCCTCTCCCTCTCCTGTTGGGGCCAGTAATGGACCCACGGAGATGGAGGGCCCCTCAGAAACGACCGCTTCCGCCAGATCCGTCGTCGTCTCCTCTTTCATAGGGGACGCGGTCAGGCGAACCAACGGAGCCTCGTCTAAACTATCCGATATCTCCAACACGAGAGGGTAAGGGATCATAGTTGTTCTCCCTGAATCCTCCTCCACCCCCGGCGCTCCTGTCGTGACCGCTCCTGCGTCCGGTGGGCTTCTTGCGGAGGTATGAGCCCTTTTCTCAGGCCTACCACTGTCTACGCCGCTGCTCTCCCCTGGGCGCTTTCCTCTCTTCCTCTTGGCAAGGCTCGACAGTGCCAACCTCTTGGCTGAAAGAATGAAACACGCACGATCAGATCCAAACACATTCATCGGGAAAACACACAGCAAAAAAAGGTAACAGGGAGGACTCACCTTGCGGGTCCTGGGAGCTAAGCCTGGCTGCGAAAAGGGCTCCCTCCGATAACAGGTCATTGGCCGAAAACACTTGGCCATTGCGAAGGATGTCCAAATCCCTCTCCTCCTGTGCTGACAAAATTGGATGCATTTCCGCATCCTTAACAAAGTTCCCCATTTCCGAGGGAAGTCGGAACCAATATTCCCCTCTGCTATAACAAACCGGCTCTTCCATCCCTTAATAGAGGACAGTTTGTTGACCCAATTGATGATTTTGATGATTAACAAAACTATTTGAGCATAACTATTGGAGGCTCTAATGATTTTGATTAAGTATTTCAGATTATAAGTCGATTGAATGATCAAAATCAGGAGATAAATCGTGTTCTGGATCGAATCTAATGTCTAGGTAAGATTGCAGACATTAGAGTCGACTCCGAGAATCATAGAGCCAACTCCAGTATCTGGCACGGATGTTAGAGTCGACTCCAAGACTGTTAGAGCCGACTCTCACAGAAGAAACAGAACGTTGATTTTTCTGGCCCCGATTTAGAGTCGACTCCGGGTCTGTTAGAGTCGACTCCAGAAAAGTTTCTTGTCGACCCCAAAAAATTCAGAGACGACTCCAGAAATAATGGATTAAAGTGCTTCGAGTTAGAGCCGACTCCAAAAAAGTTAGAGTCGACTCCAACCCACCTGAAACGAAAAATCAAATTGCTAGATCAGCTCTAACGGTAATATTTCTATTTTACTTTATTTCTAACGGATATATTTTGTTACAAGGTACACTCCAATGGATAGTTTTCTTCCTAAAATGGCTTGAAAGAAATCTATAAAAAGGGAAGACTATCATTCAAAAGGAGAAGAACGAAAAAAACAGAAAAACAGAGAAACAAATAGAGAAATCCCAATTCAAAAATCCGAATAAGAGAGAGCCTGAATCTCAAGAGAAAAACCTTCTAGCTCAAATCCACTCCACTCCAAAAAGCTCAAGAGGAATCCAAGGCATTCAAATCAAAGTTTTGGTGGATTTCCAAATTGGAGAAAGAGGATCAGTTTCTTGCTTTTCAACCCTTCTCAACTGCTTCAACTATGAAGAATCGGAGCTGAGGCTTGATTCAATCCAGCAAGGAGAAGAAGAAAAGAAGAAAAGAAGAAAAGCTCAAAAGCCAACCAACTACAAATCAGGCTTTTCTAAACCTTGTTATTCTATTTGATTATTTTCTCATTGAGAAGCTGTGTATTTGAAAAATAATATCTCTTTTGTTTGTGTCTAGTTTAATCTGGGGGATTGAACTAGTGGAGGTAGTCTTACCTCGGTACAAGCTTGCATAGCTTGTGTTAGGGTTTTTGTGCTGGTGAGCCCGAAAAACCGGCTGGGTTCGTTGTGATCCCGGAAAAATAATAAGTTTGAGTTATGAGTGTAACATCCTGAAAACCTTGTAATCTATGGCATTTTCAGTTAAAATGAAAGTCAGAAAGTTTTCTTGAAATATGGGTATGTTGGCCTTTTGATAAATGTAAAGAGAAGAAAATTTTGGAGTAAATAAGTATATTTCTAAATGTTAATGAGTCTGATTTGAGAAATTTAGAGACTTAAGTTTTAATGGGTTTAAATCACAAGAAAAATCAAGTTTAGTTGAGTTTTATCCTAAAAATGACGTTTTTAGTGGTTGGAGTCGACTCCACTCTGATTAGAGTCGACTCCGGCACGGTTTTAAACTTTCGGCACGCTTAGGAGTCGACCCCTACAGTGCTGGAGTCGACTCCTACTTTTCAGGAGTCGACCCCTACATTTCTGGAGTCGACCCCTACTTCTGCTCGAGCCGACTCGCCATCTGTTCGAGCCGACTCCGCGACGGCAGGTTTTTCTGAGTTAAATCTTGAGAAATTCATATTTAATCCGTTTCAAGTCCGATTTGGATGCCGTTTGAACCGTTGGATTTCTAAAATCGAGTTCTTCAAGATGGTAAAGTCTTTTCTTAGAAATGTTACATAAAAGTATAGATTTAAGCGAAAAAGGATGATCTGGGCTATAAATCTATTAAAAAAATGCTATATCAGGGGCAAAATGGGAAAAGGCTCCGATGTCAATTGCAAATTGTGTTAAGGGCAACTTAGGAAAGAAAATATAAGGGCAAAATAGCATGGTTATAAGTGAGCCACGTGTTTTCCAAAAAGAGTGTGTTAAGAGTGTGTAAGGGTAAAAGGGAGATTTGGCATGCCTTAACCCTTAAGTTTCCTATGACTTGGTCCCCAAGTCATTAGAGAAAAAGGGGAACGTGGGTTCAGCCAGAGAAAAGAAAGAAAGAAAGAAGAGGAGAAAAGAGAGGAAAAGGAAGAAGAAGAAGAAGAAAAAGGAGGAAGAAAGAGAAAGGGAAAGGGAAGCTTGGGGGTTTGTGCTCGACTCCAGGTAAGCTATAGCTTCCCTAGATCTTGTATGACTTTAGATTTTCTTAGATTAGTGTATTTTGAGGTAATAGTAGAAGTAATCTTGAGTAGAGATAGGGTGGAAGAAAATAATGAGATATTAGAGGATAGATCATGTATGCATGCACGGTTCGTGGGAAAACCTCGTGTGGAGGTAATCCTAATAGCTATTGTATCTGTATGTTGACGTAGGTCAAGAGGGTATTCCAGGGAGCCGAAATACCAGAGTTGAGTACCAGTTGTACCAGTCGAGGAGTAACCTACTAAGGTGAGTGGATTTCTCATCTAGCAATAGAGGTTAATTTGAGCTAGTATAATGAGATTTATACCTAGTTATGGTATGTATGTTTTAAATATGAGAAATGAGAACCTAGTATATGATAATCTGATAAATGAGTTTTGAGCATAAACACATAAGCATGAGTTTCGATGAGGGAATTTTTAATGTATACATGGCATATTTGCATGATAAAGCTTTACAAATGATGTATGAGTCATACTGAGCATCAGGCAGCTAGGGGGCTGATCACCCTTTAGACTGTACTGTAGCATGAGCATTGCACACTACTATCGAGCCGGCACCTCCTTGCGAACAGATCGTACGATGAACCCCAGAATCAGGGGTGAGTGCATGCCTAACCAGGCCAGTGGGGCTGGTTGTGAGCAGCCCGTGGGGGCATGAATCATAGCTCAGTGGAGCTGATTACTATATATAGCCCGTGGGGGCAGAGAGAAAACCCGAGGTTCCAGGGTTAAGGAACAAAGCACTTTGCCAGGTGAACCGCACGGGTAAGGGGTGCTATTTGTGCGGGGATCCTGTTGCTAGTCACGCACCCGATGAGAGTACACCTACAGAAGGGCGACTGTAGGGTGGTACCTCAGAGGCATTACACACACAGCCCAGCATCATGAGATCTAAAAGCATATGTTGTGATATAAAAAGGGCCAATGGGCCAAATAGTTATCCCGAGAGGGAGAGCTTACTTGAGATGCCAGTGGGCAAGCAGATCCTGATGGGAGTCTGGGTTGTAGATAAAGAATGCATATCTTCATATTGTAATGCATGAAGTTTTATTTTAATGAGTTATCTTTCAGTGAAGAGTTATTATAGAGTATTCCAGTACTGATATGTTATTTGAAGAATAAGCTACATTTTATTTTATCTGATATCATGTTAAAAATGTACTTTGAGTTGTACAAGTTAAATAGTTTCAGCATACGATTGAAATTAAGAGGTTATGGTTCTCTATTTCTCCATAGTTAGATGGTTATCCAGTCACTGGGACTTAGGTCTCATCCCTCTATGATTTAAATGTTCTTTCAGATCAGTGAGTATTTCTGCCAGGATCACAAGATAACAGGACAGGACCCTTAGCTGGTGAAGCTTGCTTGGATGCAAGAGTGTTTAAATGCTAGCCTTGTATATTGAGAGAGTGTGGTTTGATAATTGTATTTTGTATATGTGTATGTGTACAGTGGGATGTAATGATGTTTTAGACCTTTTTGGATATGAATACGAGACTTATGTTTTGGAGAAGATTATGAGTATGATGTGTGCACTTAGGATTTTAATGTCGAATGTGAATGTGATCTTGTAAACTGCCTGAGGAATGTCATGAAAAATATTATCTGAGCAGGTTGATGCTTAATGTTGATTGGGTGATTTGTGTATATAATTGAGATGAAAGTGAAAAGTTTTTAACAGGATGTGTTTTCGTGTGTCTGCCACTTATGATAATTAGTTGGGGTTCTCTAGCTCTTTATGGAGCGCTACATAAAGACTAGTAAAACTCTATCCGATTACCACAAGTGTGCAGGTGTGCTGTCGGTGGCCCCAGAGAGGAGGGGGAGCTGACAAGTTTTGGTATCAGAGCCCTAGGTTATTAGGTCCTAGGGGAATAAGTATGAGTATGAGTCTAGGATGATTGAATGTTTTATGATTATAGCTATTGAATGATGAAACTGATGTAATGAATAATGTCTTGTAGGACGATTACTACAAAGGCATCTAGAGAGACAGAGCAATCTTCAGGCAGCAAAGGATAGAAGGTCAGTTAGAAGAAGTCTAGAATGGCTTCTAGTGATTCCACCGAGCCAGTATCTAAGGAGGCTAGAGTGGGGGCATCTCCAGAGCAGATGCCAGAGTCTTCTTCACAGTCTATTACCCCTGTGCCAGTAGACCCATCTCGAGTACAGACTCAGGGGCCTAGTATGTCAGAGTTGGTAGGCATGATTACTCAGGCTGTGGTAGCAGCTGTGGGTGCTAGTTCTAGCCTTCCATCTAAAAATACTGAGGTTGTGAGGAATGTGGAAAGAGCCAGAAAGTTAGGGGCTCTGGAGTTCCAGGGAACTACTGATCCTATTCAGGCCGGGGCATGGCTGCAGAGGATCGAGAGAGTATTTGATGTGATGGGATGCTCTGAGGAGCAGAGGCTGAGTATTGCCACCTTTTTACTGGAGGGTAGAGCCCAGAGTTGGTGGAGATCTATTCAGGGCAGGCAGCCCCAGGGAGTGGAGTTGACATGGGAAAATTTTAGAAGAGAATTTCATCAGCAATATTATTCTGAGATTTATAGGGATCAGAAGAGGAGGGATTTCCTTTGTCTGACTCAGGGGAGGATGTCGTGGCAGATTATGAAGCCACTTTTGTGGAGTTATCTCAGTTTGCTAGGGCCTTGGTGGCTGATGAGAGGGAGAGATGTCGACTATTCCAGGATGGATTGAATCTCCCTATTAAAGCCAAGACCTGTATGCAGACCTACAATAATTACTCTGAGTTGGTGCAGGGAGCACTCAAAGCGAGGAGATTGAAAAAGAATATATGAGTAGGAGGCAGGATAGAATGAAAAGAAGTGCTCCTAGTTATTCTTCTGCTCCGGGAGGGACTCAGCCATTTAAGAAACCCCAGAGGACTGGACAGTTTTATTCTGGGTTTAGAGCCCCTGGTGATGTGGGCAGAGGATCGTATCTGTGTCAGCATCTAGCCCAGTTCAAAGAAAGCCTTATGGGGTGTGCCTCAGGTTGCCTCCAGCAGGGTGTCTGGTGATGTAGGGGAGCAGGGTCGTCCTTCTGGTGGAGGGAGAAATATACCCCCATGTAATGTATGTGGAAAACTTCATTTGGGAGAATGTAGGAGGGGCAATAAGGGATGTTATATTTGTGGTGATCTAGGTCACCTGAAGAGAGATTGCCCTAGGAGAGGGCAGCAGGCTGGTGGGCTTCCTCAGGGGCCAGTAATGCCAAGGGGACAGCCTAGTAGGGGGTGATGGTAGTGTTGTGGCTTCAGCCAGTCAGGTGGGGCCTAATGTTAATCAGCCAGAGGGTCATCCAGTATTCCGAGAGCCGAGGCCAGAGTGTTTGCCATGACCAGACAGGAGGCTCAGATTGATCCTGATGTGGTGACAGGTATGCTACCCATCGATAATCATGATGCTTATATTTTAATTGATTCTGGATCTACGCATTCATTTATCTCATGTGAGTTTGCTAAGCATCTAGTTAGAGATGTGGGCCAGTTGGGTAGTCAGTTGGTAGTATCTATGCCCGTAGGGAGGCCTTTTATAGCAGACCAAGTGTATAGAGGTTGTGATATTTCTGTGGGGAGTCAGAAATTAGCAGCAGATTTGATTCCTTTGAGGTTGAAAGAGTTTGATGCCATTTTGGGGATGGATTGGCTATCTGTGCATAGAGCCAGAGTAGATTGCTTAAGGAAGGAGGTGATGTTACAAACTTCTGATGATAGAGAAGTCTGTTTTGTTGGTGATAGGAGGGGGTTACCCTCAGGAGTGATTTCAGCTCTGTCAGCCAATAGAATGCTAGCAAAGAGATGTGAAGCCTATTTAGCTTGTGCAGTGAGCCTAGAGGGCAATGGTTTAGAGCTGACGAATATCCCTGTGGTAAGGGATTTTTCAGATGTATTTCCTGAGGAGCTGCCAGGGTTACCTCCTGACAGAGGATTTGATTTCAGTATAGATCTAGCCCCAGATACCAGACCAATAGCCAGGGCACCTTATAGAATGGCTCCAGTTGAATTGAAAGAATTGAAAAGTCAGTTACAAGAATTATTGGATAAAGGGTTTATTAGACCCAGTATATCACCATGGGGTGCACCAGTGTTGTTTGTGAAGAAAAAGGATGGTACCTTGAGGTTGTGTATAGACTATAGACAGTTGAACAAGGTGACCATTAGAAACAATTATCCATTGCCAAGGATCGATGATTTGTTTGATCAGCTGCAGGGGGCAGCAGTGTTTTCAAAGATTGATCTGAGATCTGGGTATCATCAATTGAGAATAAAGAATGAGGATATATCTAAGACTGCTTTCAGGACCAGATATGGTCATTATGAGTTCTTGGTAATGCCATTTGGCTTGACAAATGCTCCAGCTGCTTTTATGGGTCTGATGAATCAAGTATTTCAAGAGTATCTAGATAAATTTGTGATAGTATTCATTGATGACATCTTGATTTATTCTAGAAGTAGTGAAGAGCATGAACAGCATCTGAGGACAGTTTTGCAGATATTAAGAGAAAAGCAATTATATGCAAAGTTTAGTAAAAGTGAATTTTGGCTGGATGAGGTAAAGTTCTTGGGACATGTAGTTTCAGCCAAAGGTATTATGGTAGATCCTCAAAAGATTGAAGCTATAGTAAATTGGGTATCACCTACCAATCAGACTGAGGTGAGGAGTTTCTTGGGGTTAGCAGGATATTATAGAAGATTTATAGAAAATTTCTCGATTTTGGCTTCTCCTATGACTAAGCTGCTTAGAAAGAATATCAAGTTTGATTGGTCTAATGAATGCCAGAAGAGTATGGATGAATTGAAAAGAGATTAACCTCAGCCCCAATCCTAATACTACCTGATAGTGCCAGTGATTATGTGATCTATAGTGATGCCTCATTGAAGGGTTTGGGGTGTGTTTTAATGCAGAATGGGAAAGTAGTGGCTTATATATCTAGACAGTTGAGATCCCATGAAAAGAATTACCCCACCCATGATTTGGAGTTAGCTGCTGTTATATTTGCATTGAAGGTTTGGAGGCACTACTTGTATGGAAGAAGATGCCAGATATTTACTGATCATAAGAGCTTGAAATATATTCTGACCCAGAAGGAATTGAATTTAAGGCAGAGAAGATGGATTGAATTGATTAAAGACTATGATTGCACTATTGAGTATCACCCAGGGAAAGCTAATGTTGTGGCTGATGCCTTGAGTCGAAAGTCTATGGCCACATTGGCTTCTATCAGAACCGTACAGCTACCCTTGATGATTGAGTTAAGGAGGTTAGATGCAGAGCTAGCTGTAGAAGAATCAGGAGCCTTGTTGGCTACTTTCAGAGTGAGACCCCAAATGCTAGAAGAAATAAGAGAAGCTCAGTTGCTAGATCTACATTTGCTTAAAGCTAGAGATTTAATTCAGAGTGGGTCTCAGTCAGAGTTTTCTGTTAGAGGTGATGGAGTGTTATTATTCAAGGGCAGAGTTTGTGTGCCAGCTGTGGAATCAGTGAAAGATCAGATTTTAAGGGAAGCACATAGCTCAGCTTATTCAATGCATCCAGGTAGTACTAAGATGTATAGAACTATCAAACAGAATTACTGGTGGAATGGTATGAAAAAGGAGATAGCTGAGTATGTATCTAAGTGTTTGGTGTGTCAGCAGATTAAGGCTGAACATCAGTGTCCAGCTGGAAAGCTTCAGCCTCTGTTTGTGCCAGAGTGGAAGTGGGAGCATATAACTATGGATTTCGTTGTAGGACTCCCAAAGACCAGAAGGGGCAATGATGCTATATGGGTGATAGTTGATAGATTGACTAAGTCTGCTCATTTTCTGCCTATTAAGATTGTCTTTACCTTGGATAGATTAGCAGAATTATATGTGCATGAAATTGTGAGTAGGCATGGTGTGCCAGTATCGATAGTATCAGATAGAGATCCAAGGTTCACATCTCAATTTTGGGCAGAATTACAGAAAGCTTTGGGGACTAAATTGAGGTTCAGTACAGCATTTCATCCCCAAACCGATGGTCAGTAATGCTCTGATACCATAAAGCTGTCACGCCCCAGACCCAAAAATTTTGAGCTAGGGTGACAACCCGCCGCGTGCCGGGCACGCAAGGCGTCCCGAAACATGACACTGAGTTCAATAAAAGCAATAACCTATATCATTCAAGTCCATGTCTTTAATACAATCCATAACTAAAGATTTGGGCTACAAGCCCTACACATAAGCATTACAGGGGTTACATCAACATATGAATCCACTTTATAGAAGCTCCAACGAACCTATGGTTCCTTACACACCACAATGATAAAGTCTGGGCATCAAGCCCTACACATATAATATTGGGGCTACAACAAAATAATGATCTGGCTTATTTAATAGAAGATCCATCACCCCAAAATCCATCTTCAACCTCGTGGCTCTGATAAAAACATTGTAAGGATTTTGTGAGCTTACACTCAGTAAGTAAACCATGTTATACAGTCCAATCATAGCATAGCAATCAATAAGCATATAAATAATCTGCATGCATAAACATTTCACAAATACTCAAACATGTAATGTAAGTAAACTCATCATTGTTATATTATATCATATGTGTCCCAAGGCCCTGCAATGCCCCATAACAAAGGAGAGCCGTGGTGGCACATATAAATATAATTCAAATCATTTGCACTCATCATTGTTGTATTATATCATAGCAAATTATCAGTGCATATAAACAATTCATTGTCATATTATATTATATGTGTCCCACGGCCCTGCAATGCCCCATAACAAAGGAGAACCGCGGCGGCACTTATGAATATAATACCAATCATTTGCATCCATAATTGCTCAATTATACTTTATAAGTAAACCCACTGTTTATACTCTCAATGGTAACTGTAAATGTGACCCACGGCCCTGCAATATCTCAATAATGTACCAGAAAGCATCCCCCTACTGAAAGGTCAAGATACCAGGGTCACGCCATAATGTATCAACAAGCATTCCCTAGAAGTATCCCCCCTACTGAAAGGGTGATACCAGGGTCATGCCAATAATGTATCACCCAGCATTCCCTAGAAGTATCCCCCCTACTGAAAGGGTCGAATACCAGGGTCACCAATAATGTATCAACAGCATTCCCTAGAAGTATCCCCCCTACTGAAAGGGTCGGAATACCAGGGTCAAATAATGTATCACCCAGCATTCCCTAGAAGTATCCCCCCTACTGAAAGGGTCGTACCAGGGGCCAATAATGTATCAACAGCATTCCCTAGAAGTATCCCCCCTACTGAAAGGGTCGGCCAGGGTCAAAATCATCAGAACACGTCATGATAAAGGAGAGCCGTGGCGACACATAACAGTACCTCACATCACATCAATACATCAATACATCAATCATGTAGTAAAACAGTGGATTATACTTACTGAACAATTACATGTAATATATCACATCAATATCACAATAACTGCATCTCTCATGCATAGCAACTGCATCTCTCATGCATAGCAACTGCATCTCTCATGCATAGCAACAGCATAGCAACAGCATCTCATGCATAGCAACAGCATAGCAACGGCATCTCACATGCATAGCAACAGCATAGCATCTCACATGCATAGCATCTCACATGCATGCATCTCACATGCATAGCATCCACATATGAAATCGTAGTATTCATCTACTTACACAATTAGCCAATAACAATTCACAATTTAACTACGCATATCCTGAAATAACTTATTTAATAAACTGATAACTGGTTTACTTACCTTCGCACGCAATCCAACAGATATATCATCTAATCAGATGTCGGGGTACCTACACAATTAATTGATTAAAATCTGGATAATGAAATGATTCCTAAGACTCTACCCTGACCAATCCACGGGCCCAACTTCGGACTCGAATATCTCTCACCATACTCACTCAAATGGGGAAGTAAAAATCCCCAAGAAACTAGAATTCAACCTAGATTCCAACCATATAATTATTTTTATCCCGGCCCGTTACAGGGCCCAAAAACCAGCCCAAAATCTCAATGCAGCATGGCCCAAAAGGCCTGAACCGGCCGGCCCAGCCGGCCCGGTTCAGCCTTAAATCACCCGATCCCCTGTTTCACCGAACAGGGGACGGGGGCCGGCGGCCAGGGCCGCCGCCGGCCAATCCACGGGCGGCCGGCCACCGGAGGCCGGGCCAGAGCCGGCCGCCGCCGCGGCCGGCGCCTCTCACTCTCCGATTTCATCCGCTCGGACTGTCACCATGCCAAATTGGGGGCGGTCCGGCCACCATTGGCCGGACCGGAGCCGGCTGTCGCCGTGACTTGCCTCCCCCTGGTCCGCACGGCTCAACAGTGCCGGCGGCACGGCCGGCCACCATGGCCGGCCGGACCTCCACCGGACGCACGCCCGGCGCCGGTGGAGGCGACAGGCCAAGCTCGGGCCCGGCGAGGCGGCGAGCACGCCGCCGGGCCCGAACCAACCGCGCCGGAGAGAGGGCCAATTGGCCCTCCCTCTCTCTCTCTCTCCACTACCACCCCGCCGGACGCCTCCCCGGCGGGGTCGCCGGCCAGGTATCAGGCCCGGCGCGGCGGCGAGCACGCCGCCGGGCCTGAACCAAGGGGACGGCCGGTTCATTCTATCTCTCTGTCTCTCTCTCTCTCTGTCTCTCTCTCTCTTCCTCTCTCCTCTCTCTCTCTCTTCTCTCTCTCAGGCTCTCTGAGAGGCAGGGGATTACCTGATGGAAGCGGAAGCAAACGCCAGGATGATGGAGGGAGTCCCCCCTCCATCATATAAATAATCTCCTACGCAACGCTTCAGTCGGAAACCCAATCGGACGCGACTCAAGAATCCAAGCGGCATACAGGGGACTTAAATGTCATAATAATCCAAGCGGCATACAGGGGACTTAAATGTCATAATCCAAGCGGCATACAGGGGACTTAAATGTCATAATAATCAAGGTGCCACCCCAATTAATACTGAGAGTTAACCTCCCCACTATTTAATTTCCGGGGGTTTACATACACATACACCTAGTGCAACGCATCTAACAAATTTGCACGAGTCCGTGTCCATATCATCCAATTTGTGCTCTGTTGCTAGACCAACATCTTCATCCAATTTGGTCGAGAATCGAATGTTGTCCTTTGAATTTTGGTGAGGAGAATTTATTGGCAGCTTGATGTTGGGGCGAGTCAAGGATTTAAGGTGCGGCTGGATAGAGAGAATTTAAGGGCATTGGTTTGTATGGCTGTGATTGCTGATATAGATTTTAGATGGTTAGGATTGATTCAATAAGATTTAAAGATTGATTGCTTGAGGACAGAAATACTATTAATGCTTTTATATATAGAATATATTCACTGACATGCCTCTATCTTGCTCAAAATGGCATACACGGTCACAACAAGAAACAGAGGTCATCAAGATTAGAAGATGAAGAGACGCCTATCATCTTTGTAGAATCAAGCATGCATATTACCATGTAGAATTATCATTTCACAAAGACAGCAGTACTTCAAATCAAACTTCACATAAACAAATCTGACACTGACTAGTGTTGAACATTGCTGAAATGAACCAGCAACCCTGACAGCACTAATCTTGGCCAGAGCAGCCATGTAGCAAAAAACTACAGATGCTACCCAAGAAGGCAAACTATATATTCATTGAATGGATGCTTATGCTATCATATTTGAGCAATCTGAGAATCATTGTTTGTTTCTGTAAAACAGAATTGATAGCTCTTACCCAACCCATAACCAAATGACTATTTTATAAGTCAATTTTGCACTACAATCTATTTTATGGGAAACAAGTAAACCGAACTTCCTGACCTCTGTTATCAAGAAGCTGATCAATCCCTCCCATCCTTCCTCAGGTAGCTTCTTTAAAGAAATATTTCTTGAGGACTGCTTTTGTTTCTTCTTCTGCACTGCAATTGGAAGACAAATCTGTCAATACCTTGCTAGTGATGTGAATGCACGTGCATGCATACGTCTATGAGTGCTTTCATTATATGTTGATAATGAAAAAGAAAATTAAACAAGACCACTAGAAAGGAAATATAGCAATTAATATTTAAATATTCAAATGCATATCTAACATTTATAACACCTTAGTAAACAACTGAAAGATTGATGTAAGTTTTGATCACCACTCCACATGTTTGTTTAATCAATTGATCAGCTGATTTTATACCCTCAAGTTTTAAAAGCTTTCAGAATGAATAAAATGTGCTCACAAAACAGCAATGACTGAATGGTTGTGTCACTACAACCCATCAGGAACCTAGGAATACCTGAAACATTGACTCACCTGAATGCTAGACTCACCTGAAACATATAAGCTTTTGCATAGTTAGCATAGGACATCAAGCATATACCCTGTTAAATGCTTAGCTCTATCTTGGGTTGGTCATACCTCACCTTAGAACAACAGTGACGGGTCTAGGAAGCAGACTGTTGATGCTCAATCACTCGAACTTAATGTCAGGAAAAATTCCGTTTGCTGGTGCAGCTTTCTCCGGAGCGGGTGGCCTGCAAGAAGTCCTGGAACCGGAGGTTGCTCCAGCGGGAACCCTTCGATGGTTAAGTTAGCAACCGAGGTCACAACAGAGAGAGCTTGAAGAAGGCTCGAGAATCGGAGGATATTCTTAGGTTAGAGAGTGTGTGAGTAGATGTACCTTTATTTTGGATTCTCTTATCCTTTTATAGACCTTCGGTATCCGTCTGGGGATCAGCCATGTAGAGTTCTGTGAAGAGGAATGTCTATTAAGCTTGTGGCGATTACGTGAATTGAAGCTGGTTGGTGAGCCTGGTCCCATCGAGCACAAGGGCATGACGGTTGGTGGGCCTGGTCCCATCAACTGCAAGGTCAGGCGGTAGGTGGGCCTGGCTGTGTCAGGCTATGCAGATCAGGTGGTTGGTGGGCCTGGCTGTGTCAGGCGGCGCAGGTTAGGTGGTAGATGGGCTTGGCTATGTCAGGTGGCGCAGATCAGGTGTTAGGTGGCCCTGAACTTGGAGAAGTTGGAGCCACTAGGGCCGACTTGGAGAAGGCGGGGCCGCTGGGGCCGACTTGGAGAAGTCGGGGCTACTGGGGACCGACTTAGAGAAGGCGGGGCTGCTGGGGTCGGCTTGGAGAAGGCGGGGCTGCTAAGGCTGGCTTGGAAAAGTCGGGGCCGCTGGGGCCGACTTGGAGAAGGCGGGGGCCGCTGGGGCCGGCTTGAAGAAGTTGGGGCCGCTGGCGATTGACTCGAAGAAGGCGAGGCCGCTGGGGACCAACTCGGAGAAATCAGGGCTGCTAGGACCGACTTGGAGAAGCGCAACCCGCTCCTGAGCTTAAGGGGCCATGTGTCCGTTGATCCTTGAGCAAAAGGAGAGAAAAAATTTATAATAACTGCTGGAATTCGTGTGCCTTTAATTGTCAGGGGTATGGTGTGCCTTTCCAAGGTTACGTCGCTTTGAAAACCTTCCGTAATCAAGTGAAAGCATGGAAGATGATGTCAGCACCAGGCACACCGAGAGAAAATCTCTCGAAGAATGGGACAAAGTGGGCGCCATCATTTCTCCATAGCTCCCCATGTCTTATCATTGGCCGTAAATCTTGCTCCTTGGACAAAACCAAGGCGTTGAACCTCGGGCACTGCGGGATCATCGATAGCTGGACGTCCCGTGCAGCAACAGAAGGCCACGTGGCAATGCCTTGGGCGAGGCATTTCAAAAACCAGTATAAAACCGTCCCTCGAGCCTGAGGATGACCTTTATGCTACCATCGTCTTCTTCATTGTCTTCTTCCTTCTGAGCCCTAAACCTTCAGAGTCTAAAACCTCCAGCTTCCACCTTCTTTCCCCGACATCAAGTCAGTCCCCCCTTTTGCCTCCCTTTTGCTTTTGGCCTCCCTTCTCTTGCACCCATGAATCACAGCACCATTTGGGAGGGTAAGAGGCCAGTGGTGAGCTCCTCTCGATCCTCGGATGAGGAGGAAGAGGTTCCCTTAGCTATCTGACAGAGCGAATGAAGGGTGTCGATGTTAGCCGAGGAGGACTTAAGCGTGTTTAGGAGTCTCGTAGAACCATTTTGGGGGTTTGTGTGCCAACTCAAGCGGGTATGGAGCTGTTAGGGATGTGAACCAACTCGAAGGCATCTCCGCACCAGATCGAGTGGTGTCCTGTTAGTCACGATGCCGTCGAGCTTATTTAGAATCCCTCAGAGGTTTGTGTGCTGACTCGAGGGGCAACTCAAGCGGGTACGAAGCTGTTAGGGACTTGAACCAACTTGGGGGCACCTTCGCGTCAGACCGAGTGGTGTCCCATTAATTGCGATGCTGTCGATCTCCTTTAAAACCACCTCGGAGGTTTGTGTGCCAACCCGAGGAGCAACTCGAGTAGGTACGAAGCTATTATGGACTTGAACCGACTCGGGATGCCTCCGCATTGGATCGAGTGGTGTTCCGTTAGCCGTGATTTTGTTGAGCTTCTTTACAACCACCTCAGGGGTTTGTGTGCTGATCCGAGGGGCAACTCGAGCGGGGACAAAGCTGTTAGGGACTTGAACCAACTCGGGGGCACTTTCGCGCTAGATCGAGTGGTGTTTCGTTAGCCGCGATGCCACTGAGCTCCTTTAGAACTGTCTTGGGGGTTTATGTGCCGATCCAAGGGGTAACTCGAGCAGGTACGGAGCTGTTAGGGACTTGAACCAACTCGGAAGCACCTTCACACCGGACCGAGTGTTGTTCCATTAACCACGATGCCATCGAGCTCCTTTAGAACCACCTCGGGGGTTTGTGTGCTGACTCGAGGGGCATCTCCAGTGGGTGCGGAGCTGTTAGGGACTTGAACCAACTCGAGGGCACCTTCGTGCCGGACCGTGTGGTGTTCCATTAGCCACGATGCCATCGAGCTCCTTTAGAACTATCTCAAGGGTTTGTGTACTGACCTAAGGGATGACTTGAGCAGGTACGGAGTTGTTAGAGACTTAAACGAACTCGGGGTGCCTCTGCGCCGGACCGAGTGGTGTTCCGTTAACTGCGATGCCGCCGAGCTCCTTTAGAACCACCTCGAGGGTTTGTGTGCTGACCTGAGGGACGAATCAAGTGGGTACAAAGCTGTTAGGGACTTGAACCGACTCAAGGGTGCCTCCATGCTAGATCGAGTGGTGTTCCGTTAGCCACGATACTGCCGAGCTTCTTTAGAACCATCTCGGGGGTTTATGTGCCGATCCGAGGGGTGACTCAAGTGGGTACAAAGCTATTAGGGACTTGAACTGACTCGGGAGTGCCTTTGCATCGGACCGAGTGGTGTCCCATTAGCTGTGATACCATTGAGCTCCTTAGAACCACCTCGAGGGTTTGTGTGCCGATCCGATGGGCGAGTCGAGAGGGTACGGAGCTGTTAGGGACTTGAACCAACTTGGGGGTGCCTCCATGCCGAACCGAGTGGTGTTCTATTAGCCGCGATGCCGCCGAGCTCCTTTAGAGCCGCCTCGGGGGTTTGTGTGCTGACCTAAGGGGCGACTCAAGTGGGTACGGAGCTGTTAGGGACTTGAACTGACTAGAGGGCACCTTCGCACCGGACTGAATGGTGTCCCATTAGCCGCGATGCTGCCGAGCTCCTTTAGTTAACGAGTCCTCAGCTTTGGAGATGAGCCAAATGTAGTGTTTGAAAAATTCTTTATTATCAATAGTGGAGGGGGTACATCATTGATAGTATTGGCGAAGGTTGTCTGTGTTGCAAGTGCGTGAGATAGGTATTCCGTCGAGTTTTTCAATTTGGTATGCCCTCTGATGAAGTACCTCGGTGACGCGGTAAGGACCTTTCCAATTTGGAGATAGCTTGCCCCCCTCCATTGGCTTGGACACTTCGGCCTTCCTGAGGACTAGATCTTTGGGGCAGAATGTCTTGGAACGTACCCGGGTGTTATAGTACTTGGCTGCTCGCTGGCGAATGGTGGCCATTCGGAGCCGTGCTCGGTCGTGCGCCTCATCAATGAAATCGAGGTTGGCTCTTAGCTGTGCGGGGTTGTCTTCTCCATTGTAGGACTCCACCCGGGGACTTGGCAAGCCGATCTCGATGGGGATGACTGCTTCAGATCCAAAGACGAGACTAAAGGGGGTTTCTTCCATCGGGGCTCTTGGAGTCGTATGGTATGCCTATAGCACGCTGGGGAGCTCCTCCACCCATCTGCCTCTGGATCCATCTAGCCAGGTTCTGAGTCTTTGGAGGATGGTTCGATTCATGACCTCAGCCTCTCCATTGGTCTGTGGGTGGCCGATAGTGGTAAACCGATGGCAGATGCCCAGCTTGGTGCAGAAAGTCTTGAATGCCATGTTGTCAAATTTCCAGCCATTGTCGGTGATGATGGTGTGAGGTAAGCCGAAGTGGCATATGATGGACTTCCAGAAGAAGGTTTTGACCTTGCTCTTGGTGATCTTGGCCAGTGCCTCGACTTCAACCCACTTGGTGAAGTAGTTGATGGCGATGAGCAAGAACCTCCGCTGACCCGAAGCCGGAGGGAATAGTCCAAGGATGTCCATTCCCAATGGGCGAAGAGCCATGGGGCCGAGAGCGGACTCAATGAGGCAGACGGTTGTCGTTGGACATGTTCATGTCGTTGGAAGCTGTCACATCTCTGAACCAGCCTGGCAGTGTCCTCCCTTATGGTAAGCCAGCAGTAGCCTTGGCGGAGGGCCTTCTGAGCTAGCGATCTACCCCCCAGATGGTCTCTGTAGATGCCTTCATGGATCTCTCTAAGGATGTAGTCAGCGTCTGTAGGTCCAACACATTTGAGAAGGGGGTAGAAAAATGATCTTCTGTATAGACGTCCGTCTAGAAGGGTGAACTTGGAAGCTCTCCATCTAAGCAGCCTGGCTTCCTTGCAGTTGGTTGGAAGGGTGCCATCCGTGAGGTAGAGGACGTAGGCATCCATCCACGTCGGCTCTTGGGCGAGTGGGAGGACCTCCTCTTTGTTTTCGATGCTGGGCCTCTCCAGGTGATCGATGTAGGTGTCCCCCATGATGCCGCCCACCGAGGTGGCTAGGCGGGAAAGGGTGTCGTTCTTGGCATTCTTGCTTCGAGGGATGTAGCTGATGCTGAAGTAGGCCAGCAATGAGATTAGGAGCCGAACCTTATCCAGGTACTGAGCTATGGTGGGGTCCTGTGCCTCGTACTCTCTGTTGATTTGCCTAGAGATGAGTTAGGAATCGGTGAAGGCTCTAAGACATTTCACTCCAAGTTCCTGGGCGAGTCTCACTCCGGCCAGTAGGGCTTCGTACTCAGCCTGATTGTTCGTAGCTTTGAAGAAGAGTCAGAGAGTGTACTCCACCTTTTTGCCCTTCGGACCCACAAGGATGAGGCTAGCACCGCTTCCTTGAGAATTTGAGGCACTGTCCATGTGGAGGATCCAAAACTACCCCACGTCCTCGAGCTTGATGTCGAGTTGCACCACAGGAGATTCCTTCACTTGCTCCTCTGTCCAGGTGCACTCAACTAGGAAGTCGGCCAAAACTTGAGACTTTAGAGCCGTCTTGCTTGAAATGAGAGATCAAACTCTTCCAACTTGATTGCCCATTTAGCAAGCCGGTCCGAGGTGTCAGGACAGGCCAGTATGGTTTTGAGGGTCGGTCCATGAGCACCACAATAGGGTGAGCTTAGAAATATAGCCAGAGTCACTGGGTGGAAATGATCAGAGCAAATATAATCTTCTCTGTTATGGAGTACCTGACCTTAGCGTCGTGGAGTACCTTACTCATATAGTAGATGGGCTTCTGGGTTCTGTCAACATCGAGGCGCACCAGGATGGAGCTGATAGCCTCTGAGGATAAGACAAGGTAAAGGAAAAGGCTCTCTTCGTCCCTTAGCTTTGACAGGACTGGCGGGGTAGATAGGAATGCTTTCAATCCTTTGAAATCTCTCTGACAGTCTTTCGTCCACTCGAACCCGTTTACTTTGCGTAAGGCCTTGAAGAAAGGCAGGCACTTTTTGGTCGACTTGAAGAGAAACCATCTTAGGGTCGCCACCCTCCTGATGAGTTGCTGCACGTCCTTCTTGTTGGTCGATGGCTTTATATCGAGGATGGCACTGATCTTCTCTGGGTTCACCTCAATTCCTTGCTGAGTCACCATAAAGCCCAACAAATTTTCTGCCGTGACCCTAAAGGCACACTTCTTTGGGTTCAACTTGACTTTGTATCAGCAAAGGTTGTTGAAGGTCTCTTCCAGGTCAGAGACATGGTCGAAGCATGGGCACTCTTCGTCAGCATGTCATCCACGTAGACCTCCATATTCTGGCCCAGCTAGCCTTGAAAGACTTTGTTCATTAACCTATGATAAGTTGCTCCTGCATTCTTGAGGCCGAAGGGCATTACCTTGTAGCAGTATATGCCCTTCTCAATTACGAAGGAGGTGTGCTCCTCATCGTTCGGGTCCATCTTTATATGGTTGTACTTGGAGAAGGCATCCATGAAGCTGAGGAGCTCATGTCGAATCCACCAGCTGATCAATCTGGGGCAATAGAAAGCTGTCTTTTGGGCACGCCTTATTGAGATCGGTGAAGTCAATGTAGATCTTTCAGCTCCCATTTTCTTTACGGACCATGACCACATTGGCCAACCAACTCGGGTAGTGTGCCTCCCGAATGTGGCCAGTAGTGAGCAGCTTGTTGACCTCTTCGTCAATGGCCTTCTATCGTTCAGGAGCGAAACTCCTCTTTCTTTGGCGAATCAGATTGTGCTTTGGGTTTATGTTGAGCTTGTGGGTGATCACCTCTGATGGTATGTCGGGCATGTCAAATGACAATCAGGAAAAAATGTCCGAATTGGCCCGTAGAAAAGTCAAGAGGCGATCCCAGTCCCCCATAGGGAGAAGTCCATCGACTCGCACTGTCTACGTCGGGTCATCCCCTAATAGAAAGGTCAACAGTCGCTCAGCTAGCTCTCCTCCTTTGCTGGACTCTCTGGGGTCTGGCACCTCTGAAGGAGGTGCGATCTCCTGAGGGCTTTAAGCTGTGTGTAGCAAGACAGGACTGGACTGGTTTCTCCTTGCATCTCGCCAATTCCATTGCTCGTAGGGAACTATACGAGCAGCTGCTTGGTGGAGATAACCGCATCAAGAAGGTTGTGGCCGGGTCGGCTGATGATGGCGTTGTATGCCAAAGGCACTCGGACGACTAAAAACCTCATCATGACTGTGCTGTGACACGAAGGTGTTTCGACCATCACTGTTAAGGTGATCTCGCCTTCCACCCTTACCGAATCTTCCGTTAACCCAACCAAGGGAGTCGTCACAGGCTAAAGGTAGTCAAGAGACAAGTCCATCCTAACAAATGCATCGTAGGTAATGATGTCGGCCGAGCTGCCACTATCAACCAGGATCCTTTTTACAGGGGGTTTGGCGATCATCATCAAAATGATAATGCCTTCATTGTTTACATTATCTACCCTGGCTAACTCTCCTCTGGGGATTACATCATTTAAGTCCCCGTCCCCCAGGACACGGCCGCTTGGATGAAGAGGCTTCCCCCCAGGACACCATCCCCACTGTCCTCTCCATCGGGTGGACATACTTTCCAAGGTAACCCCACTGGATGAGCTCCTCAATGGCATGCTTCAAGCTGTAGTAGTTGTCGATATTGTGGCCATAATCCTAGTGGAAGCGGCAGTAGAGGCTTTTGTCACAGGGAAAGCTTTTCTTCATAGGGGGAGGGCATTGGAGATAAGGCTTGCCCTCGATCTCCATGAGAATGTAGGAGCAAGGGGCGAGGAGAGGCATGAGCTCGCTCTCCCTGGGGGCGAGGCTTCGGTGCATGTTGTCTGGTCGGTGTGGCAGCTCGAGCTTCTTGGGGAGAGAGGATCCGCTTGGCTCAGGGCGGGCGAACCTTTGGCTAGAACCCCGCTCATACTCCTGGTGGATGAAGTCGGCCTCATCCGTATGTATGTACTTCTACGCATGGAGGAGGAGGTCGAAGTAGGAGCTGGGTGGCTTCTTGTCCAGAGAGAACGTGAAGCGGGAAGGGCAAAGTCCCTGCTTCAGCGCCAGGGTTGCCCCCGCATCATCCAGATGATAAACTTCGAGGGAGGTTATCTTGAAGTGGGCCACGAAGCCTCGAAGTGACTCCCCCTCTTTCTGCCATACGGAAAAGAGGCTATCCGCGACCCGCAGGATTCTTTGGAAAGCATCAAAGTGCACCTAGAATGCTCTTTTCAGCTCTCGAAAATAGTTGATGTTGTGCAGGGACAGATGGAAGTGCCAGGCACAAGCAGCCTTCTGCAAGGTAGTGGGGAAGGCTTTGCATAGGAGGGCGTCAGTAGCCCCTTGGACTTGCATGAGAGTTCTATAGCTCTCAAGATGATCGAGGGGATTCATTATACCATCATACGGATCCAGCTAAGGGAGACAGAATCTGGAGGGAACGGGCTCCTCCAAGATTCGGCATGTAAGGAGGACGAGTGTCATACTCTTTCTCCAGCTGGTTGTTGACTTTTCTGGTGAGTTCCTTCAGCTGTCGGTGGTACTCATCCAGATGTTCCTTCGTCTGGCGATTGATGGCTGACATCTTCTTTGGTGGCCCAGAAGATGAGAAAAGAAAGAAGGAAAAGAGTGCGGGTGGTAGTGCCTTCGCTTAGGCTCTTCCTGGCGCTACGGACGGGGGAGCGCGGCCTCTTGAGGGGCTCCCGATGGTACCCCCTGGGAGAGGCACAACAACGACAAGTCTCCCGACGAGGGGATCTTTCTCAAGCAAACTGTTGGCTGGCCAGCGTAGTAAATGGTGGTGCAGGTGGAGTAGGCTGATGTTGGGTAGCCACGAACTGCTACTCTCGGAGTCCATGAATCATCGCTGTGACAGTTTGGACTTGTTGGGTGAGCGCAGCCAATTGCTTAGCTTGAGTGGTCGTGGCTGGTGGCGCGGGAGTAGCTGAAGGGTTAGCAGCAGGGAGGTTGGCCTCCTGCTACTCCGCCGGTTGGAGGTGCCCCCCAGGATAGTTGGCAAAGGCATCCTGAGCACGCGTCACCACCATTGTCGATGAAGAGGAGGAGGAGAACTTGCATATAAGTGTTGTAGAGCTCGTCTTTTTCGTTTGCCCTCTTTTCTAGCGCGCAAATCTGTTGATGCTCAATCACTAGAACTTAACATTGAAAAAAACTCTGTTTACTGGTGCAACTTTCTCCGGAGCAGGTGGCCTGCAAGAAGTCCCAGGACCGGAGGTTGCTTCGACGGGGACCCTCTGACGGTTAAGTTAGCAACCGAGGTCACAGTAGACAGAGCTTGAAGAAGCTTTGAAAGAGAAGAAGGCTCAGAGGATCGAAGGATATTCTTAGGTTAGAGAGTGTGTGAGTAGATGTACCTTTATTCTAAATTCTCTTACCCTCTTATAGACCTTTGGTATCCATCTAGGGATCAGCCACATGGAGTTTCGTGAAGAGGAATGTCTGTTGAGCTCGTGGCGATTACATGAATAGGAGCTGGTTGGTAAGCCTGGTCCTATCGAGCATATGGGCCTGATGGTTGGTGGGCCTGGTCCCATCAACTGCGTGGGTCAGACGGTAGATGGGCCTGGCTATGTCAAGCTACGTAGGCCAGGTGGTAGGTGGGCCTGGCTGTGTCAGACGATGCAGGTCAGGTGATAAGTGGGCCTGGCTGTGTTAGGCAACGTAGGTCAGGAGGTAGGTGGGCCTGATCTTGGAGAAGCCACAGCCGCTGGGCCAACTTGGAGAAGTCAGGGCTGCTGAGGTCGGCTTGGAGAAGTTGGGACCGCTGGGGCCTGACTTGGAGAAGGCAGGGCCGTTAGGGCCAGCTTGGAGAAGGTGAGGCCGCTAGGGCTGGCTTGGAGAAGTCGAGGCCGCTGGAGACCAACTTGTTGAAGTTGAGGCCGCTGGGGACCGACTTGGAGAAGGCGAGGCCGCTGGGGACCGGCTTGGAGAAGTCGAGGCCGATGGGGGCTGGCTTGGAGAAGTCGGGGCCGCTGGGGCCGGCTTGGAGAAGTCGGGGCCGTTGGGGGTCGGCTTGGAGAAGTCGGGGCTGCTGGGGCCAGCTCGAAGAAGGCGGGGCCATTGGGGACCGACTTAGAGAATTCGAGGCCGCTATGTCCGACTTAGAGAAGTGCGGCCTACTGAAGAGCGGGGCCGCCCTGGAGAAATGCGGTCATTTGCTTTCGTCCACGCCATCAGTTAACTTTGCCGTTAATGCCCACGTGGCGCTACCGGCCATATCACAGACTATCAAGCAACTCCTGAGGTAAATGATCCACAATGGCAAACCTTGATATATCTGACACATCATCAACACAAACTACCAGAGGACTCGTCTGTTTACGCCCTTTAATCTCATAGATTTGATTGACTGCTTACTCAGAGCTGCCATAATGCATTTTCAAAAACCAAAGCAGTGTGAGGTTATAATTAAATAAATGTTTCTAGAGTTGTTACTGCTTTTGTTGTTACCATTCAATCTATCTAACAAACCAGATTGAGTTACTACTCTTGTTGGTACTGCTCTTGTTGTTGATTTGAACTAAATTGTTAATATATTTTCTTCCTTTTCTTCTGAACCCTTTATGGTTCATATATATAACAAATTATGGCTATTTTACTCAGATTTGGTGTCATCCAATGATGCCAATTGATAAGAGTTAAATACTAAAGAATCGAAATAGTCCAGAATATGATGCCGGTATTAAGAAGTTCATAGAAAAGGCAAGGCTTCATGTTAATGAAGAAGGAAAGATACGTTGTCCTTGTGTGCGGTGTTATAATGGCTTATGGCATAAGCCTGATTTAGTTAAATTATACAGTTCATTAAGGGGTTTCTCGAATACGTATCAGACATGGTATTTTAATGGAGAACAGTTTGGAAGTAATGTCTCGGATGAAAATGAGAATGAAGATGATGACCAAGAAAGGGAACAAGATGAGATGGTCGAAGCATTGTAGGACATCGCTAGCCCAAGTGGTGTTCACACTGAGGTTGGCAATAATGATGATAATTCGATGATGTCTGACCAACGAAGGACCGATCACAGTAAGAAATTGGATGATCTTTTCAATGAGGTGGAATTTAAGCTTTATCCTGGATGTGAAAAGTTTTCTGCTTTGACATTCTTAGTGAAGTTAATGCATATTAAGGTTCTCAATTGGTGGACAAATAAGTCTTTCAATATGTTGCTTGAACTATTGAAAGAGGCATTTTCAAATGGTACTAGGATACCATCTTCTCACTATGAGGCCAAAAGAAGATGAATGAGTTGGGTTTAGGCTACGAGAACATACATGTATGCAAGCATGATTGTGCTATCTTTTGGAAGGAGAATGCCTCTTTAGAAAAATGTTCGGTATGCAACGAGCCTAAGTACCAAGTGGTTAGAGACAAAGGTAAGAAGATACCTCATAAAGTTATGCGGTATTTTCCACCCATACCTCGTTTGAAATGTTTATATGGCTCAAGACATACAGCTGAAGATATGAGGTGGCACTATGATAAGCGATCAATCACAGATGAGGTGTTACGGCATCCAGCAGATGGAGAAGCATGGAAAGATTTTGATCAAAAGTATCCTAAGTTTGCCAATGAACAAAGAAATGTTAGGTTAGGTCTTGCTTCAGACAGATTCAATCCATTTGGGAACATGAGTAATGCATACGGTATGTGGCCCATCATTTTAGTACCATATAACTTGCCTCCATGGAAATATATGAAAGAGACATTCTTCATGATGTCGTTACTTATCCCTGGTCCTAAATATTCAGGAAGGGATATGGATATATTTTTAAGGCTAATAGTGGATGAACTTAAACATTTATGGACTGAAGGTGTTGATGTATACGATGCATGTACGAAAGAGAGTTTCCGGATGCACGTACCTGTTTTATGGATTGTGAATGATTTTTTATCATACTCATTATTATCTGGTTAGAGCACAAAGGGTTATAAGGCATGTTCAGTTTGTAATAATCAAACCTCATCGAAGAAGCTGAAAGATAAGATTTGCTATATGGGACAATGTCGTTACTTGCCTATTGATCACAAGTGGCGAAATAGTAGACTACATGATGAAAGTAGAGAGCATGGAGTCAAACAAAAAATATTGACCGATGAAGAAATATTAATGCAATTAGAACACATAGCTGTTGAAAAGTCCAAAAAGCATCCAAACAATAAACATCGAAAGTGAAAGCATGCACCAAATGAGTTGAATTGGTATAAGAAGAGCATTTTCCTCGAGTTGAAGTATTGGTCGTCATTAAAATTGAGACATAACTTAGATGTAATGCATATTGAGAAGAATATTTGTGACAATATTGTGGGAACTTTATTAAGCATCGAAGGTAAGACAAAAGACACATATAAAACAAGAGAGGACCTGGCTTTAATGGGGATTCGAAGGGAGTTATGGTTACAAACTCAAGGTAATAGAGTTTATAAACCTCCTGCATCTTAAACATTGACATTAAATGAAAGAAGACAATTTTGTAAGTGGCTAAAATCTATGAAGGTGCCCGATGGATATTCTTTCAATATATCAAGGTGCATAAATGAAGGTAATGAAAAGATATCCAGCTTGAAGACATAATTGTCATGTACTATTTCAAAGATTGTTACCTATTGGCATTCAACCATTCTTGCACAAACATGAGAGTAGTACTTTAATTGAGCTTTCTAATTTCTTTCAACAATTTGTTCAAGGACATTGTATGTTAGGAATTTGGAGTTGTTACAAGAGCAGATTGTGGTGATCTTATATAAGCTTGAACGAATGTTCCCATCAGCATTTTTTGACATTATGGTGCACTTATCAATACATTTGCCTTACGAGGCCTTACTTTCCGAACCTGTTCAAAGCAGATCGATGTATCCTTTCAAAAGGGCACTTAGTACGTATAAACAATATATACGTAATACGGCTCACTCAAAAGGTTCAATTCCAGAAGCTTATGTTGTCAATGAGTCTCTCACGTTTTGTTCTATGTATCTTTGAGGCATAGAAACAAGATTCAATCGTTTGAAATGAAATTTTGATTCGGATAGCCATTTGGATAAGCAATTAAATATATTTGCAACTCGTTGGCAGCCTCTTGGAAAAGGAAGAATGGTGCATTTAGATGATAAAACTTTAAAACAAGTACATTGGTACCTTATCAATAATTGTCTAGAGGTGCAACCATTTCTCAAGTAAGTATACTCGTAAAATTATTTCTTCATATCTCTAAATTATCTATAATGCTCATTAGCGTAATGTTCTCTATAGCCAACACATTGATCAGCTAAATCCAATTGGATCGGAACAACTGGACCAATTACAGAAGGAAAGATTTTTTGAGTGGTTTAAAAATGTAGTAAGCCCATATATGCATTAATATTGTAAATTATTATATCATGTGTTTTATTTTAAATGACGTTGATGTTTGGTTTATCCAGATGATAAATAAGCATTTTGCTAGGGCATCTAAAGCTACTACTGAGCTTTATTCATTGGCTATTGGTCCCGACAGTTGTGTGTGCTCGTATACTGGCTATATGGTGAACGGCGTTAAATTTATCATTGTTAATCGGGATGTTAGCCATAAAACACAGAATAGTGGCATTTGTGTTCTCTCTACTCATCTAGAAAAAGAATTTATGCTATATTATTAGAGGTTCTTAAATTTCATTTTGTTAAAGGTTATAAGGCGATAATGTTCAAGTGCAAATGGTTTGAAACTGAACCAAAGCACAGGAGAATGTAACAATATTATGACATTACAAGTATAAATATTAGTTTACAATGGTACAAACATGAGCTATTCATTTTAGCATCACAAGCTAAAAAGATTTTTTACTTGGATGATTTGAAAAATAATTCTAATTGAAAAGTGGTATACAATGTTAGTCATCGTCATTTGTGGGATATTCCAAAAAAAATGATGATGTTCAGAAAGAAGAATATCAAGAAGATGATTCAACAATCCTTTGATTCACATGTGAGCAACCTGACATGGACTTAATAACATTTTGGCGTACGGACACAGATGCTGAAATAGTTACAATTCAAGAAAATATTAGAGGTTAAAGTGATGTCGGTCAAGATGAGTTTATATGCGAAGATGATGAAGAAGACGACACACTAGCTGATTATGACAGTAAGGGATCCATACATAGTTCTGATATGAAGGATGATGAAGACAATGAGCATATTAGTGATGACAGTGATTAATTTGGAAGCATTTTTTTACTTATTACAACTATATGTTCTATACTTTCTGTTGACGTAATTGATGATTTTGATGATTAACAAAACTATTTGAGTATAACTATTGGAGGCTCTAATGATTTTGATTTAGTATTTCAGATTATAAGTCTATTGAATGATCAAAATCAGGAGTTACATCGTGTTCTGGATCGAATCTAATGTCTAGGTAAAATTGCAGACATTAGAGTCGACTCCGAGAATCACAGAGCCGACTCCGGAACTGGCACGGAGTTAGAGTCGACTCCGAGACTGTTAGAGTCGACTCTCACAGAAGAAGCAGAATCGATTTTTCTGGCCCCAACCTAGAGTCGACTCCGGGTAAGTTAGAGTCGACTCCGAAAAGTTTCTTGTCGACCCCAGAAAAGTCAGAGACGACTCCGGAAATATCGTTTTAAAGTGCCTCGAGCTAGAGCCGACTCCAGAAAAGTTAGAGTCGACTCCAACCCACCTGGAACGAAAAATCAAATTGCCAGATCAGCTCTAACGGTAATATTTCTATTTTACCTTATTTCTAACGGATATATTTTGCTACAAGGTACACTCCAACGGATAGTTTTCTTCCAAAAATGGGTTGAAAGAAATCTATAAAAAGGGAAGACTATTGTTCAAAAAAAACAAAAAAACAGAAGGAAAAAGTGAGAAAATCTGAAATAGAGAAATCCCATTTCAAAAATCCGAAAAAGAGAGAGCCTGAATCTGAAGAGGAAAACCTTCTAGCTCAAATCCACTCCACTCCAAAAAGCTCAAGAGGAATCCAAGGCATTCAAATCAAGTTTTTGTGGATTTCCCAACTTGGAGAAAGAAGTTTAGTTTCTTGCTTTTCAACCCTTCTCAACTGCTTCAACTGTGAAGAATCGGAGCTGAGGCTTGATTCAACCTAGCAAGGAGAAGAAGAAAAGAAGAAAAGAAGAAAAGCTCAAAAGCCAACCATCTACAAATCAGGCTTTTCTAAACTTGTTATATTATTTGATTATCTGCTCATTAAGGAGCTTTGTATTTGAAAAACATATTTTATTTGTTTGTATCTAGTTCAATCTGGGGGATTGAACTAGAGGAGGTAGTCTTACCTCGGTTCAAGCTTGGTTAAGCTTGTGTTAGGGTTTTTGTGCTGGTGAGCCCTTGAAAACCAGCTGGGTTCGTTGTGCGCCCGGAAAAACAACAAGTTTGAGTTGTGAGCTTGTAAAACAACTCTGCTGTAATCTAGGGTGATTATAGTGTGGACCCAAGTGAATCTTGGGAGTGGACGTAGGTGTTGGATACACCGAACCACTATAAAATCTTTTGTGTTTGCCGTGTTCTATTGACTCTATCTCTATCTCTATTTTATTCACTGCACTTTATAGTTACTTTGCATTTGCCTTCATTAATCTCAAGCAAACTATTTTAAAAAGGCTAATTTTTTAAAGAACCCAATTCACCCCCCCCTCTTGGGTTGTCATCTGGGCCAACAATTGGTATCAGAGCTAGTGCTCATTAGATTTTGATCACACGATCAAGAGCTAAAGTTCCAAATGGCAACACAAGTTGGTTCTTTTGCTGAAGGTCATTCTACGAATAGACCTCCACTTTTTAATGGCTCAAATTATTCTTATTGGAAAGCTAGAATGAGGATATTCATTCAAGCTTCTGATTATGAGCTTGGGGTGTTATAATTAATGGACCTAGTACACCCACACATGTTATAGATGGCACTATTGTTCCTAAGCCCGAAAGGGACTGGAATGATAATGATAGGAAAATGGCACAGCTTAACGCTAAAGCCATGAATGTACTATATTGCTCATTAGACGCTAATGAATTTAATAGAATCTCCACTTGTAATTCCGCAAAGGAGATTTGGGATAGATTAGAGGTTACCCATGAGGGTACCAATCAAGTGAAAGAATCCAAAATAAATATTCTTGTTCACAAATATGAATTATTTAGCATGGAACAATCTGAAACCATTGCATGCATGTACACTAGATTCACAGATATTGTAAATGGTTTGAAAAGTCTTGGTAAGACATATACTAACTCTGAACTTGTTCGAAAAATTCTTAGGTCTTACCAAGATCATGGGAAGCAAAAATGACTGCAATCCAAGAAGCTAAGGACCTCAACACTTTACCCTTAGAGGAGCTTCTAGGATCCTTATGACCCATGAGCTGACTATGAGGCAGCATGTTGAGGAGGATTCAAAGAAAAAGAAAATGATTGCCCTCAAAGCTGCAAAAGATGAAGAGAGCAGCAGCAATGATGATGATGATGATGATGATGAGACTGCTCTTAGCAAAGAAATTTAAGAGATTTATGAGGAGAAAGAAACCCTTCCACAAGAAAAAATTTGGAGCTAAGTGGGAAGGAGAAAAGGATAAAAATAAGGACAAGGACAAAGAAAAAGAGAAAGACCCCTTGACTTGCTATGAATGTAATAAACCGGGGCACTTTAGAAATGAATGTCCTAGATTGAAGAAAGCCTACAAAAAGAAAAAGAAGGCTTATATGGCGACATGGAGTGACAGCGAGGAATCTTCTTCCGAAGAAGAAGAACAAAAGGAAGTCGCAAACGTATGCTTTATGGCGGACGACAACGATGAGGTAAGTTCCGACAACCCTTGCGATGAATTTGCTTTGATGAACTTTTTGATGCTTTAATGAACTTGTTGGGGATTTCAAAATTTTGAAAAAGAAATACAAGATTTTGAAAAATGAAAACTTAACTTCATTCAAGAAAAGGAAAATCTTAACAATGAAATTAAGAAACTTAAATCTGAAAATGAAATTTTAATGAATGAAAAGGAATCAATCTCAAATGAAAAAGATAAACTAAAGAATGAGGTTGAAAAACATAAAAACATAGTTGATAAGTTTACATTAAGTTCAATTAAATTAGACATGTTATTAAATAGTCAAAAAGCAGTTTTTGACAAAGCCGGATTAGGATATAACACTTTAAGAAAACAAAAATCACTTAAAAATATTTTTGTAAGTGCTGGCCAAAGTAATATTACATGCTTTAAATGTAATCAAAGGACATAAATCTTATGAATGTAAAATTCTAAAACCTAGTAAAAACTGAAATATTAAAGGAAAGAAAATATGGGTTCCGAAAGGAACAATATTTGTTGCTACTAACCATGAAGGACCCAAGAAAGCTTGGGTACCTAAACATAAAGTCTGATTTTATTGCAGGAATGTCTTGTGGCCAAGAGATCAAAAAGAAAGTGGTATCTTGATAGTGGCTGCTCAAGACATATGACGGGTGACAAAGAAGAATTCATCACCCTTGAAGAAAAGAGAGGAGGAGTTACATTTGGCGACAATGGCAAAGGCCAAATCTTGGGGTTTGGTAACATTCAAATAACTCCCTCCACATTTATTGAAAATGTACTTTATGTTGATGGTTTAAAGCATAACTTAATTAGTATAAGTCAATTATGTGACAAAGGTTTTAAAGTATCTTTTGAATCTTCTTTATGCACTGTAGCTAATCCCATTGATAATAGCATTGTTTTTATTGGAAATAGAAATGGCAATGTATACATGATTGATTTAGACAAATTGTCTACTAATAACCATTGCTTAGTTGCTAATAATGCTAATATGAATGAGATTGGTTGGTTGTGGCATCGAAGATTAGGTCACGCAAGCACACACCTGATTTCAAAACTAATTAGAATGGATTTAGTAAAAGGTTTACCTAAATTAGATTTTGAAAATAACAAAATATGTGATGCATGTCAGTTTGGAAAACAAACGAGAAGTTCTTTCAAATCTAAAAATATTGTTTCAACTTCTAGGCCATTAGAGCTACTTCACATGGATCTTTTTGGACCAACTAGAACCACAAGTCTAGGAGGAAAGAAATATGGTCTTGTGATAGTAGATGATTACTCTAGATTCACTTGGGTAATGTTTTTAGCTCACAAAGATGAGACTTTCTCGATATTCATGAAATTCTTCAAGAAAGTAACAAATGAGAAAAACACTACCATAGTGTCTCTAAGAAGTGATCATGGAACTGAATTTGAAAATCACTTATTTGAAAGTTTTTGCAATGAAAATGGTATTAATCATAATTTTTCTGCACCTAGGACCCCACAACAAAATGGTGTAGTTGAAAGGAAAAATAGGACTCTAGAAGACATGGCCCGTACCATGCTATGTGAAAGTAAACTCCCAAAATACTTTTGGGCGGAAGCTATTAACACAGCATGTTACATCCTAAATAGAGCCTTAATAAGACCTATTTTAAAGAAAACACCTTATGAATTATGGCATGATAGAAAACCCAATATTAAATATTTTCATGCATTTGGTTGTAAATGTTTTATTCATAATAATGGTAAAAACAACTTAGGTAAATTTGATGCAAAATCTGATGAAGGAATATTCTTAGGTATTCAACAACTAGTAAAGCATATAGAGTGTTCAATAAGGAAGCCTAATTGTTGAAGAATCTATTCATGTAATTTTTGATGAATCTTTAACATCAAGTTCCAAAAGGATTGATGATGAGGAAGATACAAACATTCTCGAAAAATCTTGAAAAACTTAATATCGATGTATCTTCAGATCATGAACAAGAAGTTAAAGATAATGATTCGCCTAATGCTGATGATATTAATACTAATCATAATGATATAGATCTACCAAGAGATTGGAGATACGCTTATAGTCATCCCAAGGAATTGATTATAGGTGATCCATCTCAAGGAATAAGAACTAGATCATCTATGAGAAATATTAGTAATCATCTTGCATTTGTATCTCAAATTGAACCTAAAACCATTGAAGAAGCTGAAAAAGATAATAATTGGATGCTAGCTATGCAAGAAGAATTAAACCAATTCACTAGAAATAATGTATGGACATTAGTGGAAAGACCTAAAATCATTCTGTTATAGGATCAAAATGGGTTTTTAGAAATAAACTAGATGAAAATGGCATAGTAATTAGAAACAAAGCTAGATTAGTTGCAAAAGGATATAATCAAGAAGAAGGTATTGATTTTGATGAAACTTTTGCACCTGTAGCTAGATTAGAAGCCATTAGGCTATTACTAGCATTTGCATGTCACATGAACATTAATTTATTTCAAATGGATGTCAAAAGTGCATTTTTAAATGGATTAATAAATGAAGAAGTATATGTAGAACAACCACCAGGTTTTGAAGATCACGAATTTTCAAATCACGTTTTAAATTGCACAAGGCATTATATGGTTTGAAACAAGCACCTAGAGCTTGGTATGATAGACTAAGTAAATTTTTGATTGAAAATGATTTTACAAGAGGAAATGTTGATAAAACATTGTTTTTGAAAAGAAAAGATAAAGATTTACTTGTAGTTCAAATTTATGTTGATGACATTGTATTTGGTGCTACTAACGATCTTCTATGTCAAGAGTTTGCTAAGTTAATGCAGGGAGAATTTGAAATGAGCATGATGGGAGAACTCAATTTCTTCCTTGGACTCCAAATCAAACAAAGCAAAGAGGGTATCTTTATCAACCAAACAAAGTACACAAGAGAAATTCTAAAGAAGTTTGGTATGGAATCAATTAAACCCCTCGGAACACCAATGAGTCCTTCATGCAAGCTGGACAAAGATGAAGAAGGTAAGAAGGTTGATCAAAAATATTATCGAGGTATAATCGGATCCCTACTTTACTTAACTGCAAGTAGACCAGACATAATGTTTGCTGTTTGCTTATGTGCTAGATTTCAGTCTGAACCTAAAGAATCACATTTAATTGCTGTTAAAAGAATACTAAGATACTTAAGTGGAACAAAAAATGTAGGTTTATGGTATTCTAGAGACTCAACATTAAATCTGATTGCATACTCTGATTCTGATTATGCTGGATGCAAGTTAGATAGAAAAAGCACAAGTGGTGCATGCCAATTTTTAGGAAGTAACTTAATCTCATGGTTTAGCAAAAAGCAAAATTCGGTTGCATTATCTACTGCTGAAGCAGAATATGTTGCAGCTGGAAGTTGCTGTGCTCAAATCCTATGGATTAAGAGACAACTTGAAGACTATGGTATCACACTTGATAAGACACCTATAAGATGTGATAATACAAGTGCAATAAATCTAACTAAAAATCCAATTCAACATTCAAGAACAAAGCATATTGAAATAAGATATCACTTTATAAGAGAACATGTAGCCAATAATGAAATTTGTCTTGATTATGTGAATACTGAAGAACAACTTGCAGATATATTAACAAAACCCTTAAGTGAAGAGAGATTTTGTTATCTTAGAGGAGAATTAGGAGTTTGTGATCCTTTGGAATAGTTTTCTGAAACTCTTAAGGACATCTATCTAGATTTCATCATTTTCTTGAAAAATCTTGATATTTCAATAAGGAAATCTATCTAGATCTTGATTCATTGTTTCCCCAATTGCTAAGGAACATTAATCTAAATTTGATGATTAATTTGAATAGTTTCAAATCCTTGAAACTTAATTTTTTATCTCTGAAACTGTTAGAGTCGACTCTGACAGTTTGTGGAGTCGACACCTGAGTTTTTGATGTTCTGTCTAAGCGATTAGAGCCGACTCTGGCTTTTGTGGAGCCGACTCTAATTCGAGCGCTGACAGATTTTCTGGTTCGGAGCCGACACCCAGTTTTCGGGAGTCGACTCTAAGTCGAGCTAGGTCAAAAATAAAAAGGCGGAGTCGACCCCCAATCATTCCATCCGTCTCCAAAACCTCTCCAAAAAGCTCCAAAGCCTTTCCAACTTCCCCAATCTACTCAAAACCCTTGATTAATCTTCCAATCTTCTCAATGGCACCTAAGAGGCGCGGATTCGTCGGTGGAGCATCCGTTCCAACGAGGAGACGCACTGTTCGGAGGCAACCCTCGCCTTCCTCCTCTTCGGCCACTCAAGAGGATTCCCCTCCTTCACCATCTTCACCCAAAGTTGATCATTTAGCCGGTAAGACCATTACCACTGGGAGAAAGGTGAATTTTGATTTCTTTGAGTCGGAAGGATTCACTATAGGAAGAAGTTTGAAGGAAATGGGATGGGAAAAAATCTGTTCACTTGATATACCCACATATCCAGCCTTAGTAGAGAGTTTTACAACGGTTTAAGTAGAGGAGAAGGTGGATTAATAAGTATAGTAAGAGGAACAAGAGTGACAATAACCTCTGAGATTCTTGGAAACTTATTGGAAATGCCCACAATCGGTTTAATGGAATATCAACATGAGGATAGAAGTGGAGCATTGACAAGAATGCTAGGGAGAGATGTAACTGAGTTTGAAGAAATCTTGCAAATCAATTGAATCTAGAACTCAGATTACTACATAATATCTGTGGAAGAATCTTGTTTCCAAAATTGGTAGATTCGAGTATGTCTCGGAGCGAGACGTTCTTTTAATGGATTGCATAATTACTGGAAGGCCAGTCAACTTAGCTGGCATGATGATTGGATATATGGCAGAGGCAGCTACAAAGAAGAGATCACACTGCCATATGGTATGATTCTGACACTAATCTTTAGAAGCCAAGGTGTGCTCATTATGGAGAATGAACCTTAAGAAAATTGAGACACACTGATTATTATAGCATTCTACTATTCATCGGATGGGCTTCAAGAAATTGAATGGTGTTTGGATGAAAGGAGGAAGAGAGGAAAGAGCAGAAAGAGATAGAGCAGAAGAAAGAGTAGAAGACATCCCGGACCATCCACTGAGGGACCATCTGTCCCTGATCCATCTATTGCGGGACCTTCTTCAGCTGGACCTTCAGAGGCCGGACCTAGTTCTATTCCCTCACCTCCACATCAGTCTATAAAACTTCTGGGAGATTCTCTGATGAACAAATTGGTCAGCTGAGAGCTTTGCTTGCTGAGTATGATAGTCAGAGATCTCAAGAAATTACTCAATTAAAAGAAGACTTTAATCAGTTGAAGGAAGAACTTAATTCGAGACTGGACATGATCTCCTTTACCTTAAGCAATTCTGTTGAATCCTTTGGCTGATCTTCACAAATCTTCGAAAGGATGGAAGGCATTGCTGATGGATCAGGATCTTATGTTCATGCAACGGGTCAATTGAAGAAGGACATTGACCTTGCAGTCTCACAAATTGAAGCTTGCCTTGAAAACTTTAAGAAATCACAAAAGGATGATGTAATGGAAATCATAGGTCATTTGAAGAAAATTGTATTCAAACACATCTGACCTTGATTTTGATTTTGATAGTTTGTACTTAGGAAGTTTTTGAATATCTAATGTATTTCATTTTGGATTGTACATGAATCAACTAATGTAATGCTTCTTACTTATGAAATGCAATTTCACATTTTCAAATATTGACTGCTTGAATCCCTATGTTTATTAACTTTCTTTATCTAAAACTCTCCTTATTGCTGATAACAAAAAAGGGGGAGAGATGGTTGAATATGCAAAGAAAGAAAGATTGAATTGAATATGATGAATATGCAAAAAGAAAGACTTGAAATTTTAATGAAAGTTGATTGTATATGCATAAAGAAAGAAAGAAAGGGGGAGAAATAATTGTTTATGCAAGAAACTTGAAATGTTAATCAGTTAAAATTCGATGCTTATATAGGGGGAGCTATTCAATGCAGGGGGAGCTTAACAAAAAGCTCAATTGCAATTTTATGCACATTAAGATTAAATATTCATAATTGATGAATTATATTGAACTCATGCACAATTTTAAAAGTTTACTTTGAATATTGGCATCAAATCCTTATTAAAATTTTAAGTTTCAAAATGACTATTTGAATGAATTTTTGAATGCATATACTCAAAGTTTTTGTTATCATCAAAAAGGGGGAGATTGTTGACCCAATTGATGATTTTGATGATTAACAAAACTATTTGAGTATAACTATTGGAGGCTCTAATGATTTTGATTTAGTGTTTCAGATTATAAGTCTATTGAATGATCAAAATCAGGAGTTACATCGTGTTCTGGATCGAATCTAATGTCTAGGTAAGAATTGCAGACATTAGAGTCGACTCCGAGAATCACAGAGCCGACTCCGGAACTGGCACGGAAGTTAGAGTCGACTCCGAGACTGTTAGAGTCGACTCTCACAGAAGAAGCAGAACGTCGATTTTTCTGGCCCCAACCTAGAGTCGACTCCGGGTAAGTTAGAGTCGACTCCGGAAAAGTTTCTTGTCGACCCCAGAAAAGTCAGAGACGACTCCAGAAATATCGTTTTAAATGCCTCGAGCTAGAGCCGACTCCAGAAAAGTTAGAGTCGACTCCAACCCACCTGGAACGAAAAATCAAATTGCCAGATCAGCTCTAACGGTAATATTTCTATTTTACCTTATTTCTAACGGATATATTTTGCTACAAGGTACACTCCAACGGATAGTTTTCTTCCAAAAATGGTTGAAAGAAATCTATAAAAAGGGAAGACTATTGTTCAAAAAAAAACGGAAAAAAAAGAAAAAAAGAGAAAATCGGAAATAGAGAAATCCCATTTCAAAAATCCAAAAAAGAGAGCCTGAATCTCAAGAGGAAAACCTTCTAGCTCAAATCCACTCCACTCCAAAAGCTCAAGAGGAATCCAAGGCATTCAAATCAAGTTTTGTGGATTTCCCAACTTGGAGAAAGAAGTTCAGTTTTTGCTTTTCAACCCTTCTCAACTGCTTCAACTGTGAAGAATCGGAGCTGAGGCTTGATTCAACCTAGCAAGGAGAAGAAGAAAAGAAGAAAAGCTCAAAAGCCAACCATCTACAAATCAGGCTTTTCTAAACTTGTTATATTATTTGATTATCTGCTCATTAAGGAGCTTTGTATTTGAAAAACATATTTCATTTGTTTGTATCTAGTTCAATCTGGGGGATTGAACTAGTGGAGGTAGTCTTACCTCGGTTCAAGCTTGGTTAAGCTTGTGTTAGGGTTTTTGTGCTGGTGAGCCCTTGAAAACCAGCTGGGTTCGTTGTGCGCCCGGAAAACAACAAGTTTGAGTTGTGAGCTTGTAAAACAACTCTGCTGTAATCTAGGGTGATTATAGTGTGGACCCAAGTGAATCTTGGGAGTGGACGTAGGTGTTGGATACACCGAACCACTATAAAATCTTTTGTGTTTGCCGTGTTCTATTGTCTCTCTCTATCTCTATTTATTCACTGCACTTTATAGTTACTTTGCATTTGCCTTCATTAATCTCAAGCAAACTATTTTAAAAAGGCTAATTTTTAAAAGAACCCATTTCACCCCCCCCCCCTCTTGGGTTGTCATCTGGGCCAACAATTTCTTATTTATTAATTCTAGTTTATGTTTGTTTATAGATGTCTTCGAGAAATACTCCTGCTACATCGAGGCCAGATGATTCTTCTTACATTCCAGCTCTAACAGAGGGGTTATCTATCGACGCATCATGCAATAACTCTACTTTAAACTTATCTTATTTAGCTATATTTCTTTATGTTATTTTTCACTAATTTAGTTCATTACATTTGCAGCTATATCATCAAAGAAGAGGGGCCGAGGTTGTTGAGGAAATTATTGAGAAATTATTTACCCAATTATTGATTTTGATGATTAACAAAAGCCATGAGTATATTCATTGTGTTTCTGATAGATTTGATAAGTGTTTCAGGAATTAAGATCGTTTATTTATCCAAATGACACTTAGAAATTAGTTTTAAATTGAATTTCAATGGAATTTATCTAAGTTCAGAACTTGGAGCCGACACCTAATAGTCTCGAGCCGACTCCAGAGCATATCAGAACAGTTCTATATTTTTTGCATGGTTCGGAGTGACACCTAGAGTTTCGGAGCCGATACCTGAAGTTTCGAAGCCGACACATGGATTTCGGGAGTCGACTCTAACCTAAGTTACAGAGACTATGTTTTCGGAGCAATTCTTGGAGCCGACACATTAGAATTCGGGAACCAACTCCAGTCAGCGGTGAGTCGACATTTCGTAAAGTCGGAGCCGACTCCACAATGGATTATTTTTTGCTATTTTGGGAAAATGATCTGGAGCTGAGATATGAAAAGTTGGAGCCGACTCCAACCTATCAAGGATGATTTTTAAAAATGCCAGATCAGCTCTAACGGATATATTTTCTTACCTAACTCTCAACGGATCTATTTCTTGCGTGAAGAATCATTCAAGGTACTTTGTAATGGCTATTTCTCACCTAATCTCGGATTGAAAGTCTATAAAAAGGGGGATTCGTTCGTTCGAAAAATAGAGGAAAGAAATAGAGAAAAGAAAACTGGAAATAGAAAGAGAGAAATCATCTAGTTTTCAAGAGGGAAAATCTCTATGCTTAAGGCCAATTGTTATTGAGAGATAGAAGAGAAATCCAAAGTCTTCAAAGATCAAAATCCAAAGGATTTCATCCGATTTGAAGAAGAGGAGCTGAGCTCTAAATCTTCAACTTTTCTTCAATGAGCCTCGTTCAAGAATCAGAGTTCAAATCCAGTTAGCTCATTCAAAAGAAAAAAAAGAAGAAGAAAAGCCCAACCTCAAATCGCTTCATACAGGCTTTTCTAATATTGTTTTATTTACATTGCAAATTTGCTCATTTAAGGAGCTTTTAATTGATGTAAACTTTATTTTGAATTATTGTTTTTGCTAATTCAATCAGGGGGATTAAATTAGTTGAGGTAGTTTACCTCAGGAACAAGCTAGTTTAGCTTGGGTTAAGGTTTTGTGCTGGTAAACCTGTGAAAACCAGCTGGGTTCGTTGTGATCCCATGTAAAACAATAAGTTAGAGTTGTGAGCTTGTAAAACAACTCAACTGTAATCAGGGGATTATAGTGTAGATCCAAGAGTTGCTTAGGAGTGGATGTAGGTGTAGGATACACCGAACCACTATAAATATCTTTTGTTTGTCGTGATTATCTCTATCTCTCTCTCTCTTATTGTGCTTTACATTATTGCATCACTTCACTAGTGCACTTAATCCTTGTGAAATAGGTTTTAAGTTTTAATTGTTAAATTTCAAAAAGAACCCAATTCACCCCCCTCTTGGGTTGCCATCTGGGCCAACAATTGGTATCAGAGCTAGTACTCATTTCTAGTTGATCTAACGATCAAGAGTTAAAGATCCAAATGGCAACACAAGCTGGATCATCTTTTGCTGAAGGTTAATTCACTAATAGGCCACCTCTGTTTAATAGCTCTAATTATTTATATTGGAAAGCAAGAATGAGGATTTTCATTCAAGCTTTAGATTATGAATTATGAAGTGTCATTACAAATGGACCTAGTACACCTACACACATTGTAGATGGTTCAATCGTTCCTAAGCCTGAAAGGGATTGAAATAAGAACGATAGGAAAATGGCTCAGCTCAATGCAAAAGCCATGAATATTTTATATTGTTCTTTAGATGCAAATGAATTTAATAGAATATCAACTTGCATTTCAGCCAAAGAAATTTGGGATAGATTAGAAGTTATCCATGAGGGTACCAATCAAGTAAAAGAATCCAAAATCAATATTCTAGTGCACAAATATGAATTGTTTAGCATGGAATAAACTGAATCAATCACTTGTATGGACACTAGATTCATAGATATTGTTAATGGTTTGAAAAGTCTTGGTAAGCCTTATACTAATTCTGATTTGATGCGTAAAATTCTTAGATCTCTTCCAAGAACATGGGAAGCTAAAGTGACTGCAATCCAAGAAGCCAAAGACTTGAATGTTCTACCTTTGGAGGAGCTACTTGGATCCTTGATGACCCATGAGCTGACAATGAAGCAGCATCAAGAGGAAGAGGTGAAAAAGAAAAGAACCATAGCACTTAAGGTTGCAGAAAATGATAAGAGCAGTAGTGAGGAAGAAGAAGATGATGAAACAGCTCTCCTTGCAAAGAAATTTAGAAAGTTTATGCAAAGAAGGAGATGCTTCCATAAAAGAAAATCAGGAATTAAAATGGAAGGAGAAAAGAAAAAGAAAGGGATAAAGATAAAGAAAAAGAACCATTGACATGTTATAAATGCGAAAAGCCAGGGCATTTTCGATCTGAATGTCCTCAACTAAAGAAGGGTTACAAGAAGAAGAAGAAAGCCTATGTTACAACTTGGAGTGATAGTGAAGAGTCTTCATCCGAAGAAGAACAAAAATAGGTTGCAAACATATGCTTCATGGCAAACTATGAAAATAAGGTAAGTTCTAAAACTACTTATGATGATTTTACATTTGATGAATTATATGATGCTTTCAATGAGTTAGTAATTTTAAGGTTTTGAGAATGAAAAACAAATCTTTGAAAACTAAAAACCTAAGTCTTCTCAAAGAGAAAAATGAACTAATTCTTGAGGTTAAAAATCTAAAATCTAAAAAAAATATTTTAAAAGAAAAAGAATCAATTTCTAAAGAAAATCTTGATTTGAAGAAAGAAATTGATAAATATAAAAATATTATTGATAGATTTACATATAGCTCAGAGAAGTTAAATTTACTTTTAAGTAATCAACGAGCTGTATTTGATAAAGCCGGATTAGGTTATAGACCTCACATGAAATAAAAATTTATAAATAATTTTTTTATTAAGAAAACTGCCAAAAATGATGTTTCATGTAACAAACATGGGCATAAATCTTATGAATGCAATTTCAGAAAATCTAATAAGAATTTAATGCTTAAAGAAAAGAAAATATGGGTTCCAAAAGGAATAATATTTATTGCTACTAACCATGAAGGACCCAAGAAAGCTTGGGTACCTAAACAAAAGATTTCATTATCTTGCAGGAATGTCTTGTGACTAAAGGATCAAAACGAAAGTGGTATCTTGATAGTGGCTGCTCAAGACACATGACGGTGACAAGAAGCAATTCATCACTCTTGAAGATAAAAGAGGAGGAGTTGTTACTTTTGGAGACAATGGCAAAGGCCAAATTATGGGATTTGGCAAAATTCAAATAACTCCATCCACTTTTAAGAAAATGTTTATATGTTGTTGGTTTAAAGCATAATTTAATTAGCATTAGCCAATTGGGTGATAAAGGTTTCAAAGTTTTATTTGAAGCTTCTATTTGCACTGTTTCTAATCCCATTGACAATAGCATTATATTTGTTGGAAATAGAAATGGCAATGTATACTTAATTGATTTAGACAATTTGTCTACTAGTAATCATTGCTTAATTACTAATAATGCTAAAGTAAATGAGATTGGATGGCTATGGCATCGTAGATTAGGTTATGCAAGCACACACTTAATTTCAAAATTAATTAGAATGGATTTAGTTAAAGAACTTCAAAGTTAGATTTTGAAAAAAATAGAATTTGTGATGCATGTCAATTTGGAAAACAAACTAGAAATTCTTTCAAATCTAAGAATATTGTTTCAACTACTAGGCCACTAGAGCTACTACATATGGACCTTTTTGGACCTACTAGAACCACTAGTTTAGGAGGAAAGAAATATGGTCTTGTGATAGTAGATGATTACTCTAGATATACTTGGGTTTTATTTTTGGCTCACAAAGATGAGACTTTCTTGATATTCCTGAAATTCTTCAAGAAAGTCACAAATGAGAAAAACACTACCATAGTGTCTCTTAGAAGTGATCATGGCACAAATTTGAAAATCATCGATTTAAAAATTTTTGTATTAAAAATGGCATTCATCATAATTTTTCTCACCTAGAACACCACAATAAAATGAGTCATAGAAAGGAAAAATAGAACATTAGAAGATATGGCCCATACCATGCTATGTGAAAGCCAACTCCCAAAGTACTTCTGGGCAAAAGCTATAAACACAGCATGTTACATCTTAATAGAGCTTTAATTAGGCCAATTCTTAAGAAAACTCCTTATGAACTATGGCATAATAGGAAACCTAACATTAGTTATTTTCATGCATTTGGTTGTCGATGTTTTATTCATAATAATGGTAAGGACAATCTTGGAAATTTGACGCCAAATCTGATGAAGGAATATTTTTAGGTTATTCAACATCTAGTAAAGCATATAGAGTATTTAACAAGAAATATTTAATTGTAGAAGAATCAATTCATGTAGTATTTGATGAGTCTTTAGCATCAAGTTCTGAAAAGATTGATGATGAGGAAGATACAATTTTGCTTGAAAGAGATATTAAAAAATTGAATATAGATGTATCTTCAGACCATGAACAAAAAGCTAAAGATGATGACTCACCTAAGGATGATGTTATTGATACTACTCGTAATGATGTAGATCTACCTAGAGATTGGAGATATGCTTATGGTCATCCTAAGGATTTAATCATAGGTGATCCATCTCAAGGAGTAAGAACTAGATCATCAATGAGGAACATCAATAATCATCTTGCATTTGTGTCTCATATAGAACCCAAACTATTGAAGAAGCTGAAAAAGATAATAATTGGATGTTAGCTATGCAAGAAGAATTAAATCAATTTACTAGGAATAATGTATGGTCCTTAGTTGATAGACCCAAAGGTCATTCTGTTATAGGATCTAAATGGGTATTTAGAAATAAATTAGATGAAAATGGCATAGTAATTAGAAATAAAGCTAGATTAGTTGCAAAAGGATATAATCAAGAAGAAGGAATTGATTTTGATGAAACTTTTGCACCTGTAGCTAGATTAGAAGCAATTAGACTATTACTTGCATTTGCATGTCATATGAACATTAATTTATTTCAAATGGATGTTAAAAGTGCATTTTTAAATGGTTTTATAAATGAGAAGTTTTTGTAGAACAACCACCAGGTTTTGAAGATCATGAATTTTCAAATCATGTTTTAAATTACACAAAGCACTTTATGGTTTAAAACAAGCACCTAGAGCTTGGTATGATAGATTAAGCAAATTTCTAATTGAAAATAATTTTTCTAGAGAAATGTTGATAAAACCCTATTTTTGAAAAGAAAAGATAAAGATTTATTGTAGTACAAATTATGTAGATGATATTGTATTCGGTGCTACTAACAATCTTTTGTGTCAAGAATTTGCTAAAGTTAATGCAGGGTGAATTCAAGATGAGCATGATGGGAGAACTCAACTTCTTCCTAGGACTTAAATCAAACAAGAAAAGAAGGAATTTTCATCAACCAAACAAAGTACACAAAAGAAATTCTCAAGAAGTTTGGTATGGAACAGTCAAACCTCTCGGAACACCAATGAGTCCTTCATGCAAGTTAGATAAAGATGAAGATGGTAAGCCTGTTGATCAAAAATATAGAGGTATGATCGGTTCACTACTTTACTTAACAGCAAGTAGACCTGATATCATGTTTGCTGTATGTTTATGTGCACGATATCAATCTGAACCTAAAGAATCTCACTTAATTGCAGTAAAAAGAATACTTAGATATCTAAATGGAACTAAAAATGTAGGATTATGGTATTCTAGAGACTCAACATTAAATTTGATTGCATATTCTGATTCTGATTATGCTGGTTGTAAATTGGATAGAAAAAGTACAAGTGGTGCATGCCAATTTTAGGAAGTAACTTAATCTCTTGGTTTAGCAAAAAGCAAAATTCGGTTGCATTATCAACTGCTGAAGCTGAATATGTTGCAGCTGGAAGTTGCTGTGCTCAAATCCTTTGGATTAAGCGACAACTTGAAGATTATGGTATAACACTTGATAAAACACCAATTAGATGTGATAACACTAGTGCAATAACTTGAACTAAAAATCCAATCAACATTCAAGAACTAAACACATTGAAATTAGATATCATTTTATTAGAGAACATGTAGCTAATAATGACATTTGTCTTGATTATGTTTGTACTGATGAACAATTAGCTGACATTTTTACAAAACCCCTAAGTGAAGAAAGATTTTGTTATCTTAGAGGAGAATTAGGAGTTTGTGATCCATTGGAATGAATTTTAAATCTCCTAGGAATGATTATCTAGAATTCAATCATTTTTTTAATTTTCTTATGATTTTAAGGAAAATTTATCTAGATATTTGAACCCCTTGATTCATCACATTCCAAAGTTGATTTATCCAAAATTTGAAGACTTTCGGACAAGTTTCAGATTCTTTGAAACTCTTTTTTTTCACTGAAACTGTCTTGGAGCCGACTCCTTTGGTATCGAGTCGACTCCAGTTTTGTCTGAGATTTTGGAGCCGACACCTCGCTTTGCAGGAGTCGACTCCAAGTGGTCCCAGGTTGACTTTTTAGGGCAGAGTCGACACCTATTCCCCCATTCTATTCCAAACTCTTCCAAATCTCTCTTCCAAAACCAAAATTAATCCATCATCCCTAGCTACCTATGGCACCTAAGCATCGAGGATCTTTGGAGTGGCTGGACGACGGAAAGAGGACGTGAGGCATCCGTCGGCAGCCTTCACCAGCTCAAGCTCTTCATCTTCATCCTCCACTCCAAGTGCCATACCTGGTCCTCTTCTCCTAGATCTTCTAGCAGGGTTATCACCATGGGTAGAAAAGTGGATTTCATTCTTTGAAGATGAGGGTTTTCTTTGGGCGCAGTTAAAGAAATGGGATGAGAAGGTTTGCTCTTAGATGTTCCTACTTATCCCACCCTTGTTAAAGATTTTATCTTAATTTTCAGAGGAGATGGAGGTCTTATAAGTTTTGTTAGAGGAAAAGAATACATTTGACTTTGAATATTCTTGGAAACCTTTTAGAAATTCCTGTTGTTGGACTATAGCAAATTCCATAGTGAGAGATCAGGAGCATTATCAAGAATGCTAGGAAGGGAAGTTACAGAATTTGAAGAGGTTAGGGCAAACCAGTTGCCCCTAGAGCTCAGATTATTACATAATATTTGTGGTCAATTTTATTCCCAAAGACCGGCAGATTTGAGTATGTCTCGAGCGAGACATTGTTATCATGGACAGTGTTCTGATAGGTCAGCCAATAATTTAGCTGGTATGATGATATGGTATGGCTGAGGCTGGAACAAGAAGAGATCAACTTTGCCTTACGGCATGATTTTGACATTAGCATTTCAGCCAAGGGGTAGTTATTTCATACAGTGAACCTATGAAGAACTTAAGGCACACTGATTATTATAGCTTAGCTACTGTGCATCGTATGGGTTCGTGAAGGTGAATGGCAATTGGGAAAGGAAGGACACCTAGAGGACAGGGCAGCTGATATGAGCTACTGCACCATCAGAGGCTGGACCATCATGAGGCATCCTTCACCTGAGCCCAGTAGATCATCACCACCACAGCACCTGCATCTGTTTCTGTTCTACTTCTGGATTTTCTGTGCTCAGTGGAGCAGCTAAAGGAACTTTTTGCAAGTCATGAGGAAAAATGAAAGTTGAATTTGATAATAGACTTTGAGCTTAAGAGAGATATTACTCCTTGGAAGATAAAGTAAGCAGAATTGAATCATCCTTTGGAACTTCTTCTGAGGCCTTGAAATGTGATTTAATGCAAATTTTTGAGAAGATCAAGGACATTGGAGGAGATTCTGATACATATTCAAAGTGCAATGCGGAGTTACAAGAAAAAAATTACTGTTGCATCTGCTTTTATTGACAGAAGACTAAATGATTTTATGAAGATACAAAGTGAGGGCATGGGAAAGATCTTAGAAGAGCTCAAGAGACTTCTTAGATTTTGATATTTAGTTTGCTTTATGATGTAATTTGATTTTGTTTGTATTTTGAATGATGTAATGAAGTTTAGTAAAATGAACATTTTGTTGTAATGTTTAAGTATTCAATGAATATCATACTTGAATTTTGATATTAAGTTGCTTGAATTTTTAGTTAACCTTTGATTTTGATGTTTGAATTTCAACTCCTATGTTTGATGTTAATTTAAGCTTAATCCTTCTAAACCTTTTTGTTGATTACAAAAAAGGGGGAGAAAGGTTGTTTGTATATGCATCATATATGCATGCATTTAAGTATAAGAATGGCACTTACTTGAATATGCATGTTAAATTAATTAATAACAAATGGCATTAAGATATGCATAATTTCAATGAACTTAACATATGCACACACATAGGGGGAGCTATCTCATTAAGGGGGAGCTTAACCTTAATTTAAAATGTTTTGACAATATGCATTAATTGATTATGCATATACTCAATTTTTGTCATCATCAAAAAGGAGAGATTGTTGAGAAATTATTTACCCAATTATTGATTTTGATGATTAACAAAAGCCATGAGTATATTCATTGTGTTTCTGATAGATTTGATAAGTGTTTCAGGAATTAAGATCGGTTATTTATCCAAATGATACTTAGAAATCAGTTTTGAATTGAATTTCAATGGAATTTATTAAGTTCAGAACTTGGAGCCGACACCTAACAGTCTCGAGCCGACTCCAGAGCGTATCAGAATAGTTCTATATTTTTGGCACGGTTCGGAGTCGACACCTAGAGAGCCGACACCTGAAGTTTCGGAGCCACACATGGATTTTGGGAGCCGACTCTAACCTGAGTTACAGAGACTATGTTTTTGGAGCAATTCTTGGAGCCGACACATCAGAAATCGGAGCCGACTCCAGTCAGCGGTGAGTCGACACTTTGTAAAGTCGGAGCCGACTCCACGACGATTATTTTTTTCTATTTTGGGAAACGATCTGGAGCCGACACATGAAAAGTTGGAGCCGACTCCAACCTGTCAAGGACGATTTTCAAAAGTGCAGATCAGCTCTAACGGATATATTTTCTCACCTAACTCTCAACGGATCTATTTTCTTGCATGGAGAATCATCCAAGGTACTTTGTAACGGCTATTTCTCACCTAATCTCAGATTAAATCTATAAAAGGGGGATTCATCCGTTCAAAAAAAGAAAAAAATAGAAAAAAAAAAAAAAAAGAGAGAAAAAAAAGAAAATCTCTGAGTCAACCTATCAAGAGAGATTCAAGAGAAATCCAAAGCCTTCAAAGATCAAATCGAAGGATTTCAGAGAAGAAGAAGAGCAAAAGCCCTAAATTCCTCAACTTTTCTTTAACAGATTCAAGATTCAGAGTTCAATCTTGTTCATTCAAAAGAAGAAAGGAAAAGAAGAAAAGCTCAAATCAAATTGCTTCAATCAGGCTTTTCTAATCTTGTTTATTTACATTGCATATTTGCTCATTTAAGGAGCTTTAATTTGTAAACTTTATTTTGAATTGTTGTTTACTAATTCAATCAGGGGGATTGAATTAGTTGAGGTAGTTTACCTCGGGACAAGCTAGTTTAGCTTGGGTTAAGGTTTTGTGCTGGTGAACCTGTGAAAACCGGCTGGGTTCGTTGTGACCCGTGTAAAACAACAAGTTAGAGTTGTGAGCTTGTAAAACAACTCAACTGTAATCAGGGGATTATAGTGTGGACCCAAGAGTTGCTTGGGAGTGGACGTAGGTGTGGGATACACCGAACCACTATAAATCTTTGTGTTTGTCGTGATTGTCTCTATCTCTCTCTTATTATGCTTTACATTGCATCACTTCACTTGTGCACTTAATCCTTGTGAAATAGGTTTTAAGTTTTAATTGTTAAATTTAAAAGAACCCAATTCACCTCCCCCTCTTGGGTTGCCATCTGGGCCAACAGAGGTCCTACTTGTGGATACAAGTCTGCACATCTGATTAATATGCATGGTAAATAGAAGTTGTCTATTCCTCTATCACCTAAGGTTGAACGATCATTAGGAGAGTTGCACTCTGAGTTTCTGACCGAGATAGGAGTGGTTGTACATGACATGACCACTTGCGGTCAGAAGTAGAGTGAGATCACTGATGCATAGAAAGCACCTATGATCGATCGACTTCAGGTCAGTATAATTATATTAGATTACTTTATATTAATTTTAGATTACTTTTAATGTACTTAATATAACTTATAACTTTTATAATTTTTAAATATATTTGTAGGAGAAGTTTGATCTTGATATGACTTTAGATCATATTAAAAGGGTATTGAGTTTCAAATGAATAAAGTATATCAAGAATTTAGATATCGGCTTCACATACACTTCATTAGTTATGGTTGGGACACAAGTGTGAGCTTAGCAAAGCAAAATAAGCCATCTCATGTCTCATAGAGTGACTGAAATTTTCTTTGTGATTATTTTTATTCAGATGAGTATAAAGTAAATTACATCCATACAATTATTTTAATAGTTTATTTTTTACAAACTCATATAACACTTTCCATTCTTTGATGTAGAAAAAATTAAAAATAAATAAATCTAATCAAAAAATTATAGCCATATGTTGCTCTCACTAGATCAAGTCTATATCGGCTCACTCTTATGATATGGTAAGGAATACGGTGAACCTAGTACTTTTATATTTATGTATTGTGTGGTCTGATGGTTCGTCAAAGTTCAGTGCCTTTCTTCCTGTGTGGTTGGTTCTCTGGTGAGTGCTATTTTGAAATTTGGACCATTGCAAATATATATATATATTGACCTTACATTGATTTTGATGTTTACAAAATAATTAAGCAATGATTAATTCTATTCATCAAGCTTGTTGCAGGGAAGTTCAGATGCTCTACAAGTAAGTATCTTCATTTTATGTGAATATATATTCATTTATTTTGCCACTAGATTGATATCAAATGAACATCTTTTAGTCCTGGCTGTTCTTTTTGGCTTGGGAGTTAGCTATTTAGCTAGCTTGCTCTTTCATCTAGCTAGCTGGCATAACAATTAGCTAACTACCAAACTATGCCTGTGACTTGGCCGAACGGTTGATCATTTGAGCTAGCTAGTTAGCTAGCTTGTTGCTTTGTTAGCTAGCTGAAGTTCTATTTTAGCTAGCTGAGGTGCCTGTTACATTTGCTAGCTGAGCCGTGTCATTTTTGAGCTAGCTGGCTAGCTAGCTTGCTCCTTCTTTGGCTAGTTAGATTTTCTATTAGCTAGCTTGGTCTCTTTGTGAGTTAGCTGGATTTTATTTTAGTTAACTATGGATTTGAATGCCTCTGTGCTAGCCGATTGCTTTGGGTATCAGTTAGCTGATTACCTAACTTGACTTCTCTGTTAGCTAGCTGGCTTACCTTCTAGTTGACTATCAATCCCTGTTAACATGTCTTGGCCGAGCGCCCCTCTTTTTTAGCTGACTGGGAATCCAAGCCGAGTGCCATTCAATTTCAGTTAGCTGAAGAATTAGCTGATCTTTAATTTAGTTAACTGGAAAGCTAGCTCCTCACTGGGCGAATAGCTACCTTTTTCATTAGTTAGCTAACAAGCTAACTCTCCTGGACTATTGCTTTATTGCCTTTTGAGTTCAGTTAGCTGGGAAGCTATCTACCAGTTGCCTAGTTAGCTGAATAGCTAACTCCTCACTCTCTGACGTGTTTGTTTCTCCTGGATGACCAAGAACCATTCAAATTCAGTTAGTTGGAGAGCTAACTATCTGTTGGCTTAGTTAGCTAAGTAGCTAACTGATGGGACTTGACTTTTTCTCCTAAGCCACATGGATTGCTTGCTAGTTAGCTAGGAAGCTAACTAATCATTGCTTTATCTAGCCAAGGAGCTAGCTCCTCCTCTCCTGAGCCTTTTTTAACTCATAGCATGTGATCTCTTGGAAGCTAGCTGATGAGCTAGCTGAGGACTCCTCCTTCTCTCTGGCCGATTGTCTTCAACACTCTAAGCTACCTGGAATTAATTCCAGTTAGCTGCCTTTCTGGCCGTTTTTGGGCGTGTTCCTCTCTCTCTACTTTATTTTGATTGCTATTTTTAGCTAGACTAACTTTGATTTTTGAATTATGACAAAGTTCTCATACCTCAAATGGATTCATGCATTCAATGCTTAAGGAAAATAATCTCAACGGTTATCTTTTCTTTCCATTTTTATTTCCATTTGTTTTAAATTGTCTCTAACAGATCTTTTGCTGTTGGATTGTTATATATAGCTGAGATTAGAAGCAAATATAACAGATTTTAGAAAAAGAAAAAATACAAGAGATATATCCAAAAAAGAAAGCTTTTATTGCATATTTCAGAGTGGTTTAAAAATGTAGTAAGCCCATATATGCATTAATATTGTAAATTATTATATCATCGTTTTTATTTAAATGACGTTGATGTTTGGTTTATCCAGATGATAAATAAGCATTTTGCTAGGGCATCTAAAGCTACTACTGAGCTTTATTCATTGGCTATTGGTCCCGACAGTTGTGTGCTCGTATACTGGCTATATGGTGAATGGCGTTAAATTTATCATTGTTAATCGGGATGTTAGCCATAAAACACAGAATAGTGGCATTTGTGTTCCCTCTACTCATCTAGAAGAAGAATTTATGCTATATTATTAGAGGTTCTTAAATTTCATTTTGTTAAAGGTTATAAGGCGATAATGTTCAAGTGCAAATGGTTTGAACTGAACCAAAGCACAGGAGAATGTAACAATATTATGACATTACAAGTATAATATTAGTTTACAATGGTACAACAAGAGCTATTCATTTTTAGCATCACAAGCTAAAAAGGTTTTTTACTTGGATGATTTGAAAAATAATTCTAATTGAAAAGTGGTATACAATGTTATCATCGTCATTTGTGGGATATTCCAAAAAAAATGATGATGTTCAGAAAGAAGAATATCAAGAAGATGATTCAACAATCTTTGATTCACATGTGAGCAACCTGACATGGACTTAATACATTTGGCGTACGGACACAGATGCTGAAATAGTTACAATTCAAGAAAATATTAGAGGTCAAAGTGATGTCGGTCAAGATGAGTTTATATGCGAAGATGATGAAGAAGACGACACACTAGCTGATTATGACAGTAAGGGATCCATACATAGTTCTGATATGAAGGATGATGAAGACAATGAGCATATTAGTGATGACAGTGATTAATTTGAAGCATTTTTTTACTTATTACAACTATATGTTCTATACTTTCTGTTGACCTAATTGATGATTTTGATGATTAACAAAACTTTGAGTATAACTATTGGAGGCTCTAATGATTTTGATTTAGTGTTTCAGATTATAAGTCTATTGAATGATCAAAATCAGAGTTACATAGTGTTCTGGATCGAATCTAATGTCTAGGTAAGAATTGCAGACATTAGAGTCGACTCCGAGAATCACAGAGCCGACTCCGGAACTGGCACGGAAGTTAGAGTCGACTCCGAGACTGTTAGAGTCGACTCTCACAGAAGAAGCAGAAAGTCGATTTTTCTGGCCCCGACCTAGAGTCGACTCCGGGTAAGTTAGAGTCGACTCCGGAAAAGTTTCTTGTCGACCCCAGAAAAGTCAGAGACGACTCCAGAAATATCGTTTTAAATGCCTCGAGCTAGAGCCGACTCCAGAAAAGTTAGAGTCGACTCCAACCCACCTGGAACGAAAAATCAAGTTGCCAGATCAGCTCTAACGGTAATATTTCTATTTTACCTTATTTCTAACGGATATATTTTGATACAAGGTACACTCCAACGGATAGTTTTCTTCCAAAAATGGTTGAAAGAAATCTATAAAAAGGGAAGACTATTGTTCAAAAAAAGAAGGAAAAAAGAAAAAAAAGAGAGAAAATCTGAAATAGAAAATCCCATTTCAAAAATCCGAGAGAGCTGAATCTCAAGGAAAACCTTCTAGCTCAAATCCACTCCACTCCAAAAAGCTCAAGAGGAATCCAAGCATTCAAATCAAGTTTTGGATTTCCCAACTTGGAGAAAGAGTTCAGCTTTTCAACTTCTCAACTGCTTCAACTGTGAAGAATCGGAGCTGAGGCTTGATTCAACCAGCAAGGAGAAGAAGAAAAGAAGAAAAGCTCAAAAGCCAACCATCTACAAATCAGGCTTTTCTAAACTTATTATTTATTTGTTATCTGCTCATTAAGGAGCTTTGTAACTAAACAAACATATTTCATTTTTTGTGTCTAGTTCAATCTGGGGGATTGAACTAGAGGAGGTAGTCTTACCTCAGTTCAAGCTTGGTTAAGCTTGGGTTAGGGTTTTTGTGCTGGTGAGCCCTTGAAAACCAGCTGGGTTCGTTGTGCGCCCGGGAAAACAACAAGTTTGAGTTGTGAGCTTGTAAAACAACTCTGCTGTAATCTAGGGTGATTATAGTGTGGACCCAAGTGAATCTTGGGAGTGGACGTAGGTGTTGGATACACCGAACCACTATAAAATCTTTTGTGTTTGCCGTGTTCTATTGTCTCTATCTCTATCTCTGTTTATTCACTGCAATTTATATTACTTTGCATTTGCCTTCATTCATCTCAAGCTAAATAATTTAAAAGGCTAATTTTTTAAAGAACCCAATTCACCCCCCCCCTCTTGGGTTGTCATCTGGGCCAACAATTGGTATCAGAGCTAGTGCTCATTAGATTTTGATCACACGATCAAGAGCTAAAGTTCCAAATGGCAACACAAGTTGGTTCTTTTGCTGAAGGTCATTCTACGAATAGACCTCCACTTTTTAATGGCTCAAATTATTCTTATTGGAAAGCTAGAATGAGGATATTCATTCAAGCTTCTGATTATGAGCTATGGGGTGTTATAATCAATGGACCTAGTACACCCACACATGTTATAGATGGCACTATTGTTCCTAAGCCCGAAAGGGACTGGAATGATAATGATAGGAAAATGGCACAGCTTAATGCTAAGGCCATGAATGTTTATATTGCTCCTTAGATGCTAATGAATTCAATAGAATCTCCACATGTAATTCCGCAAAGGAGATTTGGGATAGATTAGAGGTTACCCATGAGGGTACCAACCAAGTAAAGAATCTAAAATAATATTCTTGTTCACAAATATGAATTATTTAGCATGGAACAATCTGAAACCATTGCATGCATGTACACTAGATTCACTGATATTGTAAATGGTTTGAAAAGTCTTGGTAAGACATATACTAACTCTGAACTTGTTCGAAAAATTCTTAGGTCTTACCAAGATCATGGGAAGCAAAAATGACTGCAATCCAAGAAGCTAAGGACCTCAACACTTTACCCTTAGAGGAGCTTCTAGGATCCCTTATGACCCATGAGCTGACTATGAGGCAGCATGTTGAGGAGGATTCAAAGAAAAAGAAAGTATTGCCCTCAAAGCTGCAAAAGAAGAAGAGAGCAGCAGTGATGATGATGATGATAATGATGAGAGACTGCTCTCTTAGCAAAGAAATTTAAGAGATTTATGAGGAGAAAGAAACCCTTCCACAAGAAAAAATTTGGAGCTAAGTGGGAAGGAGAAAAGGATAAGATAAGGACAAGGACAAGAAAAAGAGAAAGACCCCTTGACGTGCTATGAATGTAATAAACCGGGGCACTTTAGAAATGAATGTCCTAGATTGAAGAAAGCCTACAAAAAGAAAAAGAAGGCTTATATGGCGACATGGAGTGACAGCGAGGAATCTTCTTCCGAAGAAGAAGAACAAAAGGAAGTCGCAAACGTATGCTTTATGGCGGACGACAACGATGAGGTAAGTTCCGACAACCCTTGCGATGAATTTGCTTTGATGAACTTTTTGATGCTTTTAATGAACTTGTTGGGATTTCAAAGTTTTGAAAAAGAAATACAAGTTTTGAAAAATGAAAACTTAACTTCATTCAAGAAAAGGAAAATCTTAACAATGAAATTAAGAAACTTAAATCTGAAAATGAAATTTTAATGAATGAAAAGGAATCAATCTCAAATGAAAAAGATAAACTAAAGAATGAGGTTGAAAAACATAAAAACATAGTTGATAAGTTTACATTAAGTTCAATTAAATTAGACATGTTATTAAATAGTCAAAAAGCAGTTTTTGACAAAGCCGGATTAGGATATAACACTTTAAGAAAACAAAAATCACTTAAAAATATTTTTGTAAGTGCTGGCCAAAGTAATTTACATGCTTTAAATGTAATCAAACAGGACATAAATCTTATGAATGTAAAATTCTAAAACCTAATAAAAACTTAAATATTAAAGGAAAGAAAATATGGGTTCCGAAAGGAACAATATTTGTTGGTACTAACCATGAAGGACCCAAGAAAGCTTGGGTACCTAAACATAAAGTCTGATTTTATTGCAGGAATGTCTTGTGGCCAAGAGATCAAAGAGAAAGTGGTATCTTGATAGTGGCTGCTCAAGACATATGACGGGTGACAAAGAAGAATTCATCACCCTAGAAGAAAAGAAAGGAGGAGTTGTTACATTTGGCGACAATGGCAAAGGCCAAATCTTGGGGTTTGGTAACATTCAAATAACTCCCTCCACATTTATTGAAAATGTACTTTATGTTGATGGTTTAAAACATAACTTAATTAGTATAAGTCAATTATGTGATAAAGGTTTTAAAGTATCTTTTGAATCTTCTTTATGCACTGTAGCTAATCCCATTGATAATAGCATTGTTTTTATTGGAAATAGAAATGGCAATGTATATATGATTGATTTAGACAAATTGTCTACTAATAATCATTGCTTAGTTGCAATAATGCTAATATGAATGAGATTGGTTGGTTGTGGCATCGAAGATTAGGTCACGCAAGCACACACTTGATTTCAAAACTAATTAGAATGGATTTAGTAAAAGGTTTACCTAAATTAGATTTTGAAAATAACAAAATATGTGATGCATGTCAGTTTGGAAAACAAACAGAAGTTCTTTCAAATCTAAAAATATTGTTTCAACTTCTAGGCCTTAGAGCTACTTCACATGGACCTTTTTGGACCAACTAGAACCACAAGTCTAGGAGGAAAGAAATATGGTCTTGTGATAGTAGATGATTACTCTAGATTCACTTGGGTAATGTTTTTAGCTCACAAAGATGAGACTTTCTCGATATTCATGAAATTCTTCAAGAAAGTAACAAATGAGAAAAACACTACCATAGTGTCTCTAAGAAGTGATCATGGAACTGAATTTGAAAATCACTTATTTGAAAGTTTTTGCAATGAAAATGGTATTAATCATAATTTTTCTGCACCTAGGACCCCACAACAAAATGGTGTAGTTGAAAGGAAAAATAGGACTCTAGAAGACATGGCCCGTACCATGCTATGTGAAAGTAAACTCCCGAAATACTTTTGGGCGGAAGCTATTAACACAGCATGTTACATCTTAAATAGAGCCTTAATAAGACCTATTTTAAAGAAAACACCTTATGAATTATGGCATGATAGAAAACCCAATATAAAATATTTTCATGCATTTGGTTGTAAATGTTTTGTTCACAATAATGGTAAAAACAATTTAGGCAAATTTGATGCTAAATCTGATGAAGGAATATTCTTAGGATACTCAACAACTAGTAAAGCATATAGAGTATTTAACAAGAAAACTTAGTTGTTGAAGAATCATTCATGTAGTTTTTGATGAATCTTTAGCATCGTTCTGAAAAATTGATGATGAGGAAGATACAAACATAATTGAAAAAGATCTTGAAAAATTAAATATTGATGTATCTTTAGATCAAGAACAAGAAGCTAAAGATAATGATTCACCTAAGGATGATGATACTAACGCTAATCATAATGATGTAGATCTACCTAGGGATTGGAGATATGCTTATAGTCATCCTAAGGAATTGATTATAGGTGATCCATCTCAAGGAATAAGAACTAGATCATCCATGAGAAATATTAGTAATCATCTTGCATTTGTATCACAAATTGAACCTAAAACTATTGAAGAAGCTGAAAAAGATAATAATTGGATGTTAGCAATGCAAGAAGAATTAAATCAATTTACAAGAAATAATGTATGGACTTAGTTGAAAGACCTAAAAATCATTCGTTATAGGATCAAAATGGATATTTAGAAATAAACTAGATGAAAATGGCATAGTAATTAGAAACAAAGCTAGATTAGTTGCAAAAGGATATAATCAAGAAGAAGGTATTGATTTTGATGAAACCTTTGCACCTGTAGCTAGATTAGAAGCCATTAGGCTATTACTTGCATTTGCATGTCATATGAATTTTAACTTATTTCAAATGGATGTAAAAAGTGCATTTTTAAATGGATTTATAAATGAAGAAGTATATGTAGAACAACCACCAGGTTTTGAAGATCACGAATTTTCAAATCACGTTTTTAAATTGCACAAAGCATTATATGGTTTGAAACAAGCACCTAGAGCTTGGTATGATAGATTAAGTAAATTCTTAATTGAAAATGATTTTATAAGAGGAAATGTTGATAAAACTTGTTTTTGAAAAGAAAAGGTAAAGATTTATTAGTAGTTCAAATATATGTTGATGACATTTTTTGGTGCTACTAACAATTTCTATGTCAAGAGTTTGCTAAGTTGATGCAGGGAGAATTTGAAATGAGCATGATGGGAGAACTCAACTTCTTCCTTGGACTCCAAATCAAACAAAGCAAAGAGGGAATCTTTATCAACCAAACAAAATACACAAGAGAAATCCTAAAGAAGTTTGGTATGGAATCAATTAAACCCCTCGGAACACCAATGAGTCCTTCATGCAAGCTGGACAAAGATGAAGAAGGTAAGAAGGTTGATCAAAAATATTATCGAGGTATAATCGGATCCCTACTTTACTTAACTGCAAGTAGACCAGACATAATGTTTGCTGTTTGCTTATGTGCTAGATTTCAGTCAGAACCTAAAGAATCACATTTAATTGCTGTTAAAAGAATACTAAGATATGTAAGTGGAACAAAAAATGTAGGTTTATGGTATTCTAGAGACTCCACATTAAATCTGATTGCATACACTGATTCTGATTATGCTGGATGTAAGTTAGATAGAAAAAGCACAAGTGGTGCATGCCAATTCTTAGGAAGTAACTTAATCTCATGGTTTAGCAAAAAGCAAAATTCAGTTGCATTATCAACTACTGAAGCTGAATATGTAGCAGCTGGAAGTTGCTGTGCTCAAATCCTATGGATTAAGCGACAACTTGAAGACTATGGTATCACACTTGATAAACACCTATAAGATGTGATAACACAAGTGCAATTAATCTAACAAAAATCCAATTCAACATTCAAGAACAAACACATAGAAATTAGATATCATTTTATAAGAGAACATGTAGCAAATAATGAAATATGTCTTGATTATGTTAACACTGAAGAACAATTAGCAGACATATTAACAAAACCCTTAAGTGAAGAGAGATTTTGTTATCTTAGAGGAGAATTAGGAGTTTGTGATCCTTTGGAATAGTTTTCTGAAACTCTTAAGGACATCTATCTAGATTTCATCATTTTCTTGAAAAATCTTGATATTTCAATAAGGAAATCTATCTAGATCTTGATTCATTGTTTCCCCAATTGCTAAGGAACATTAATCTATAATTTGATGATTAATTTGAATAGTTTCAAATCCTTGAAACTTAATTTTTTATCTCTGAAACTGTTAGAGTCGACTCTGACAGTTTGTGGAGTCGACACCTGAGTTTTTGATGTTCTGTCTAAGCGATTAGAGCCGACTCTGGCTTTTGTGGAGCCGACTCTAATTCGAGCGCTGACAGATTTTCTGGTTCGGAGCCGACACCCAGTTTTCGGGAGTCGACTCTAAGTCGAGCTAGGTCAAAAATAAAAAGGCGGAGTCGACCCCCAATCATTCCATTCGTCTCCAAAACCTCCAAAAAGCTCCAAAGCCTTTCCAACTTCCCCAATCTACTCAAAACCCTTGATTAATCTTCCAATCTTCTCAATGGCACCTAAGAGGCGCGGATTCGTCGGTGGAGCATCCGTTCCAACGAGGAGACGCACTGTTCGGAGGCAACCCTCGCCTTCCTCCTCTTCGGCCACTCAAGAGGATTCCCCTCCTTCACCATCTTCACCCAAAGTTGATCATTTAGCCGGTAAGACCATTACCACTGGGAGAAAGGTGAATTTTGATTTCTTTGAGTCGGAAGGATTCACTATAGGAAGAAGTTTGAAGGAAATGGGATGGGAAAAAATCTGTTCACTTGATATACCCACATATCCAGCCTTAGTAGAGAGTTTTACAACGGTTTAAGCAGAGGAGAAGGTGGATTAATAAGTATAGTAAGAGGAACAAGAGTGACAATAACCTCTGAGATTCTTGGAAACTTATTGGAAATGCCCACAATCGGTTTAATGGAATATCAACATGAGGATAGAAGTGGAGCATTGACAAGAATGCTAGGGAGAGATGTAACTGAGTTTGAAGAAATCTTGCAAATCAATTGAATCTAGAACTCAGATTACTACATAATATCTGTGGAAGAATCTTGTTTCCAAAAATTGGTAGATTCGAGTATGTCTCGGAGCGAGACGTTCTGTTAATGGATTGCATAATTACTGGAAGGCCAGTCAACTTAGCTGGCATGATGATTGGATACATGGCAGAGGCAGCTACAAAGAAGAGATCAACACTGCCATATGGTATGATTCTGACACTAATCTTTAGAAGCCAAGGTGTGCTCATTATGGAGAATGAACCTTTAAGAAAATTGAGACACACTGATTATATAGCATATCTACTATTCATCGGATGGGCTTCAAGAAATTGAATGGTGTTTGGATGAAAGGAGGAAGAGAGGAAAGAGCAGAAAGAGATAGAGCAGAAGAAACCAGAGTAGAAGACATCCCGGGACCATCCACTGAGGGACCATCTGTCCCTGATCCATCTATTGCGGGACCTTCTTCAGCTGGACCTTCAGAGGCCGGACCTAGTTCTATTCCCTCACCTCCACATCAGTCTATAGCAACTTCTGGGAGATTCTCTGATGAACAAATTGGTCAGCTGAGAGCTTTGCTTGCTGAGTATGATAGTCAGAGATCTCAAGAAATTACTCAATTAAAAGAAGACTTTAATCAGTTGAAGGAAGAACTTAATTCGAGACTGGACATGATCTCCTTTACCTTAAGCAATTCAGTTGAATCCTTTGGGGCTGATCTTCACAAAATCTTCGAAAGGATGGAAGGTATTGCTGATGGGTCAGGATCTTATGTTCATGCAACGGGTCAATTGAAGAAGGACATTGACCTTGCAGTCTCACAAATTGAAGCTTGCCTTGAAAACTTTAAGAAATCACAAAAGGATGATGTAATGGAAATCATAGGTCATTTGAAGAAAATTGTATTCAAACACATCTGACCTTGATTTTGATTTTGATAGTTTGTACTTAGGAAGTTTTTGAATATCTAATGTATTTCATTTTGGATTGTACATGAATCAACTAATGTAATGCTTCTTACTTATGAAATGCAATTTCACATTTTCAAATATTGACTGCTTGAATCCCTATGTTTTATTAACTTTCTTTATCTAAAACTCTCCTTATTGCTGATAACAAAAAAGGGGGAGAGATGGTTGAATATGCAAAGAAAGAAAGATTGATTATTGAATATGAAATATGAATTGAATATGAATATGCAAAGAAAGAAAGACTTGAAAATTTTAATGAAAGTTGATTGTATATGCATAAAGAAAGAAAGAAAGGGGGAGAAATATTGTTTATGCAAGATAACTTGAAATGTTAATCAGTTAAAATTCGATGCTTATATATAGGGGGAGCTATTCAATGCAGGGGGAGCTTAACAAAAAGCTCAATTGCAATTTTATGCACATTAAGATTAAATATTCATAATTGATGAATTATATTGAACTCATGCACAATTTTAAAAGTTTACTTTGAATATTGGCATCAAATCCTTATTAAAAATGTTTAAGTTTCAAAATGACTATAATCTTTAGTTCGAATGAATTTTTGAATGCATATACTCAAAGTTTTTGTTATCATCAAAAAGGGGGAGATTGTTGACCCAATTGANGCACAATTTTAAAAGCTTACTTTGAATATTGGCATCAAATCCTTCATTTAAAATATTTGAGTTTCAAAATGACGATAATCTTTAGTTTGAATGAATTTTTGAATACATATACTCAAAGTTTTTGTTATCATCAAAAAGGGGGAGATTGTTGACCCAATTGATGATTTTGATGATTAACAAAACTATTTGAGTATAACTATTGGAGGCTCTAATGATTTTGATTTAGTGTTTCAGATTATAAATCTATTGAATGATCAAAATCAGAAGTTATATAGTGTTCTGGATCGAATCTAATGTCTAGGTAAGAATTGCAGACATTAGAGTCGACTCCGAGAATCACAGAGCCGACTCCGGAACTGGCACGGAAGTTAGAGTCGACTCCGAGACTGTTAGAGTCGACTCCACAGAAAAGAGAAAGTCAATTTTTTGGCCCCGACTAGAGTCGACTCCAGGTAAGTTAGAGTCGACTCCGGAAAAGTTTCTTGTGACCCCAGAAAAGTCAGAGACGACTCCAGAATATCGTTTTAATGCCTTCGAGCTAGAGCCACTCCAGAAAAGTTAGAGTCGACTCCAACCCACCTAAAAAAATCAAGTTGCCAGATCAGCTCTAACGGTAATATTTCCATTTTACTTATTTCTAACGGATATATTTTGCACAAGGTACACTCCAACGGATAGTTTTCTTCAAAAATGGTTGAAAGAAATCTATAAAAGGGAAGACTATTGTTCAAAAATAAGAATGGAAAAAGAAGGAAAAAAGAAAAAAAATTGAATAGAGAAATTCCATTTCAAAATCCAAAAAAGAGAGAGCCTGAATCTCAAGAGAAAACCTTCTAGCTCAAATCCACTTCACTCCAAAAAGCTCAAGAGGAATCCAAGGCATTCAAATCAAGTTTTGTGGATTTCCCAACTTGGAGAAAGAAGTTCAATTCTTGCTTTTCAACTCTTCTCAACTGCTTCAACTTGAAGAATCGGAGCTGAGGCTTGATTCAACCTAGCAAGGGAAGAAGAAAGAAGAAAAAGAAGAAAAGCTCAAAAGCCAACCACTATAAATCAGAGCTTTTCTAAACTTGTTATTTATTTGTTTATTGCTCATTAAGGAGCTTTGTACTTGAAAAACAATATTTCATTTGTTTGATCTAGTTCAATCGGGGGATTGAACTAGTGGAGGTAGTCTTACCTCGGTTCAAGCTTGATTAAGCTTGGGTTAGGGTTTTTGTGCTGGTGAGCCCGAAAACCAGCTGGGTTCGTTGTGATCCCGGAAAAACAACAAGTTTGAGTTGTGAGCTTGTAAAATAACTCGCTGTAATCAGGAAGATTATAGTGTGAACCCAAGTGAATCTTGGGAGTGGACGTAGGTGTTGGATACACCGAACCACTATAAAATCTTTTGTGTTTGCCGTGTTTATTGCCTGCTTTGATGAAGCCCTAATCTTTGGGCTGCATGAAGGTACTTTTTTCATATTGTTATTAGCTTCTCCCTTCGTAATGTTCTTAAGAGTTACCTTAAGTGCTCATGCTCTTCAATGCTTTTAATTATATCAAGATATCATCAAATAAACTATAACAAATTTGCCAATAAAAGGTTTGATTACTTGGTTCATCATCCACATGAAAATACTAGGAGCATTACACAGTCCGATAGGCATGGGCATCATTTATATAAACCATCCATGGTCTTGAAAGCGGTTTTCCATTTCTCCAAATCAAATGTAAATTTGATGATAACCACTACAAAGATCAAATTAGAAAAGATTATAGAACTAGATCCAGCATGTAGGTAAGTAAGTCGACCCCCTCCTAGCTCCAATGTTCCATTCCAGTTAGCATTTTTTTATTCTCTTGCTGGCCTATTGATTCATTGTGACAAAGGAAGGTCATGGACTAACCATTAAGGAAGGCTAGGATTTCTTTCTTTACATTTTGCTATCCTTTTCATTATAATCTAGGAAACCATTGACTGCCTGTGACATAGAAGAAAACCTTTGTTCTCTTGCAGCAAGGGTCCTCATGTTGCCTTGACGATAGCTGCGAGGGAATCAGGGCCAACCAAGTCATTGAAAGTTTTCTTTCCCTTTGACCTGTCTCACCCTCACCCTCTCAAGAGCTCAAGTTGTTAGTCATCTATGGTGATAAGAGGGACTTTGTTCTCTTTATGGAAAGGGTTACCCTTGTTGTCTCCCCACTCTATCTATTGGGTCCTAGGCTCGATTGGACCCCAACAACCTCTTCACATCTCTTCTGGACAAGCTAGCAAGTTAACCATCAGCGATGTAGCTAGTCTCCTATGTTTTGGCTCTCACAATTGGAAGAATCATCGACAAGGACCTTGTTGACCTATACTCAAGGCCATGAGCTCAACATTAGACTCCAAACCCATAAAATTCACAATTTTATCTTATTAGTATAGGTGGATGGTTCTTGAAGCTGAAAGAAGTGAGCCTCAATTTGCTATGGATCTCGAGTAAAATTTTCGTTGCATCGTGTGCTTGAATTTTGAAATGATATTATATGCTTTTAATAGATATGCTCTATTAATTTATATAATCATGTATCATATTTATCGTAGAAAAAAATGTCATTTTAGTTATGTAGACTATCAAGTTTGATATATATGTCCATGCATGTTTCGAATATTGCATTTTTCGGAGGTGTGTTAGTGTATTATAAAACATTAGAATGGTTGCTCATGTATTCATGAAATTTAAAAATAATAAATAATATATATTTGTAATAAAACTACTGTTTATTTATTTAGTGGAAAAGCTTTTGTGACTGAATTATTTCTTTTCCAGCGACACGGGCCTATGTTGTTTACAAGGGACAAGTTGGCCTTCTAATATATGACAGGTAGGTATTTCATTTTGTTGGACCTATTTGGGGATAAGATGCTTTCCATAGAGCTTAATTCCATTTGCCTACTCCGAATCCACGTTGTGGTGGATTGAAGGAAAAGAAAGGGAGAATGGAGGGAGAAAGAAGAGGCAGGTAAAAAGGTAGTTGACTTCTTCTTAACAGGAGTAGTATAGCAGCAACTAGATTAGCTTAGTCATGTAGAAGTGAAGAAGAATTAAGACTTTCTTCACACAGGAAAAAGGGTGACAACTTGACAAGAGAAAAGAAAAGGTAAAACATTTGCACTTAAACTTCATAAGAGCTAGAAAAGAATTAGGACTCATGAATCATGATCAGTAATGAGTCATGTATCAAACTACCTAAAATAGATTCAATACTTCTAGTTGGTGATAAGTGTCCGAATCTAATAAATCTGATTGAATCCATACCATTAGTTATCATACTCATGTGCTATATGGTAAAGCTCATTTCACATATGGCAATGTATTCCCTATTGAAAATACCTTTTAGAAAATTTTGTTGCTGGTATAGTATCATGCAATGATGGTAAGTTTGAGACATGCATGCATTCTAAACTAATGCATTTGTGTGATTTAGGATTTGTCACATCTGACTATTTAACTCCCTACTGAGGAAGGATGACTGAGAAGATAAAGAGTTTCAAATTTTAGGTTATCACTAAGCAAGCACAAAACTTGCAAAACTGAAACTTCAACAAGATAACTGGTGCACATAAGTTAAAAGGTGAAGTTCTTCTACTTATTTTTGTCACCCCAGAACAAAACCGTTCAAAGTGACAACATAAAACCCAAGCTCATGACAACCACCCTACACCCCATAGGTGGCCTTCACATGACAAGACTTGCACAAATTAAAATTCCATAAGATAACTGACACACAGAAGTTAAAAAGCTGAAGTTCTTCTGCTTATTTTTGTAACCCCAGAACATAACCATTCAAGGTGACAACATAAAACCTACGCTTGTGACAATCACCCTATACCCCACGGATGGCCTTCATATGACAAGACTTGCATAAACTGAAAATCCAACAAGATAGCTGATACACATAAGTTAAAAGTTGAAGTTCTTCAGCTTATTTTTGTCACCCGAGAACACAACCATTCAAAGTGACAACATAAAACCCAAGCTCATGACAACCACCCTACAACCTACAGGTGGCCTTTGCATGACAAGACTCGCATAAACTGAAATTCCAACAAGATAACTTACATATAGAAGTTAAAAGTTGAAGTTCTGCTTATTTTTGTCAATCCAGAGCATAACCATTCAAAGTGACAACATAAAACCTAAGCTCATGACAACCATCCTAAACTCCATGGATGGCCTTCATATGACAAGACTAGCATAAACTGAAATTCCAACAAGACAACTGATCACACACAGAAGTTAAAAGTTGAAGTTCTTCTGCTTATTTTTGTCCAGAACACAACCATTCAAGGTGACAACATAAAACCTAAGCTCATGACAACTACAGTACAGCCCACAGATGGCCTTCATGTTGGAGTGTGGGATGGCTTCAGACAGCGATAGCATTTCACCAGGAGCAGCTGCTACAGCGGTGGCCAACGAGAGTAGTCTTTTTCAACTTGCTTTCCTCAAGCTCTCCTTTAGTCTTAGGGCACTGCAAAGTTGCAAGAAGAACGTAGAATGATTGATATAATTTGGCCTTAGTTTTGTAACTAGAAGACTGTAGCTTTAATTCACAAGAATGAAAAGGAATACAGATGGAGTAAAGGGGCCAAACCTGTTGCTTGATCATTAAGCCATTTGATAGGAATTTTCAAGAAATCAAAACAAACTGTTAGTAGATGCAAAACAAGGATCTTAATTTTCTATTCATCTTGTTAGAAAGACCATGATACAAAAACAAAAGAGACTTCCCTTTGTTTTTTTTCTTTTCTTTTTTTGTTTGTTTGTTTCCTTTTGTTTTCTTTTAAATAATTCGTAAACAGTTAGACTAGAATTTAAGTTTCATGACAAGGAAAAAATCTGCCAAGATTACTAAAAGTTTGGAAAGAGTTTAGGTAACTGAAAGAGATTATAATTTTTCTAAAATATTCAAATACCATTTTGCATAAAAATCTGCAGAGTGTTATAAAACAAGAATTTTAACTTTAAAATATTTCATATATGGGATTCTATTTATAACTTTTTTTGACTTTGCAAAACTAACGTCTCTCTCCAATCAAATCTTGGAGGAAATATAAATCTAACCAATGAAAAAAAAAGCCTCCTCTTTTACGAGAATAAATGAGTAGCAAATTGATTCCCTATCCTTCCTTTTTTTTTTTTTTTTTTCTCCTATTTTTATCACTTGATTCATCTAGCCTATCGAATCACAGGCAGAAACCATTTAAGAGGAGAATGATAAATGACATCAAAAAATAATAACACTATCAGCAACTTCTAATATTATTAGTTTATGAGGCGTATAGATTTCTTAAATTAATTATAATCAATATCAAGTTAACATATATTATAAAATATTTACTTAGTTTTTAAGTATTAAATAAATCTAGTTTGATTTGTTTATAAAGAAGGAAAAGAAAAAATCAAAAATTATATAAGAAATTCTCATTAATTTGGATTAAATTATTATTATTTGCACTAAATCTCCCATATGGCATTAGATATGCGTGAGTTAAATAGAATGAGATCTAAATACATAATAGTTCCCATCAAAGTTCATTGTTCAAAGAATTAGAATTGTTTCGGTACTAGATCGGTACGAAATATACTGTACCAAACTAATAGCATTTTGGTCGGATGAATTAGTAAGCTTTAAGTGATGAACTACTAGTTCAAATTGGATCAAACCAAGTAGTTTGGTTTGAGATGGTTTGGCTCGAGACGTCTCTTGTACCAAATCGAAAGGTCAAACTTCTTGACTTTTGATAGGTTTGGTTCAGCTCACTTTGAACCATCAAGTTCAGAAGGATTTGGCATACAATGATCTCTACTTAGACTTGGGGTGGCTTTGCTAGTACTTAAGTCCTACCCCTGCGAAGTACATACTTCGGCACCATAGGAGTGAAATTGAATTAGATTCAAGCAAAAATTAACTTAAAAATCCATATCTAGATGCTACAACTTAGAGTTGATTTAACCCTAGTGAACCAATGCTAAGTCTTAAAGCTAGTTCAGGCTAAATCTAAGTTAGACCAAGATTCACCTCGGTTCACTCGTAAGGTTATATCTCATTATTGGCAAATCCTATTCCTTATCGCTTATGAGAACCTTAGGTATGGTAAGTCTACGATTTTAGGTGATGGACTTCGTTAATTTTATTTATCTTTTGAGATAAAAGAGAATAAAGGTTGTATTTAATTTTAAAAATATTTTTATTTTATTATTTTTTACAAATAATTTTTTTTAATGTCTAGAAAATATATTTGTTAAGTGAGAATAAAAATTATTTCTCTTTCTTACTTCCATTGTATAAAATGTGTTCTCTTAAAAACAAAGGTGCAAAAAAAATAAAAAATAAAAAAGGTAAAAAAGACATCATCCACTCTTTTCTTTCCAGGTTTTCTATTTTTGTTTTGCTATTTTTTCTTTTTTTTGATGCAAAATAGTGAAAATGGCTTGAAATTATTTTTATTTTCTATTATCTCGAAGGTGTGTTTCTCAAGAAAATTATTTTTTTTAAATTGCCAAATATTTTTTTTTATTTTATATGAAGATGAAGATAGAAAATAGGTTTTGCTACCAAAAACTAAAAACTAAACACACCTTTGATATTTTCATTACCTTCTGCTCTCGGAGCCGAGCGTTCTCTTCCTTCAGTCGTTTACATTCCCTTTCCAGTTCCGAGATGTAGGCCTATTTTATTAAATAGAGAAGAAAGCATTAGAAAGAGCAGAAGTCTTTACATAAAAAGATGGACACAATGTGAACTCTTGGATGCCATGCTTCAAGGTCACTTCATAAGAAACATTTAATCTACCAGCAGTGGATTTTAAGCTTGCTTTCAACTAAGCTCGCATTTTCCATTAAGGCCGCCTACAAAGTGGTCAGGCCTGAATCAGAGACGACACATTTATAAATATTTTTAACAATACCCAGGATTTATATTCTAAAACAGATCGTCCCAAAATTATTTACCAAACCAGAGAAGAAATTGAAACCCATCATTTGAACGCTAGGCCATGAATAGTACAAGGGAGCAAATTAAAAGCCACATGGTTGACGACGATGCCAATAGGGGGACAAACTAGTAGAGTTGGCAAAACATATAGTAAAATGCTACCACAATCACATCCAAAATTCGACATATTATACAAAAATGTTTATTGTCTCTATATATATTCTCCTAATTACTTCTTGGAAAAAAATTAAACAAATGTTTCTAAAGTTTAATTTTTACATATCTAAATATTTATCTACATACAAGAGTTTATTTCTTACCAAGCCAGTTACTTTAAAATCCTACTAGAGAATCAGGTGAAGCATGCGTGTCCTCTTACTAGATCTAGGTTCTAAGTAGGTTAGGATGGTTACTAGTTAATATACTTATTTATCATTATTTAATATTTAAATAACATAGTAACAGTATTATTATAAATATAAATATGTTAATTATTATATATATATTTTTGTAAAGGAAATTGATGTGTTGATTCATCTCTACGTCTTGCTTTTATTGTTATATATATTGAGAGTTTGAATCAATTTTTCATGCTTTTGAGACTCCTTAGCATCACTCAAGATGTTACTTAACTCATCTAAGGGCTGATCATTCCAACACACACTGTGGGAGAGGGTCACCGCTATTGTAGCAAGGTAATCTTCGCTTCTCTGAGAATGCATTTGACTTAAAATAATTTCAGGTCTAAGTCATAACCAAGATCCAACCTATTATGTTTATTAAAGACATACATGAGTTAAGCTTATTTTGCATGTCAAATTCTCTACCTTTGGATTAATCAAATTGTATTGTATTATGAGAGATCCATAACACACTTGATTGTAAGGATGGTTTCCACTTTAATTTGCAAATGATGACCAACCCATGACTTGATTTTCATGATCGGATGGATCCAAAAGCCTACTTGACTCACTTCCATCATTCTAAACCCACATGACATTTTAAAACTGAAAGAGATAATGAGTCTCCATAGAAAATTCTCAAATGGAAAACTCATCCATCATTTGCTTTCACTTCGATCTATATATGAAACACATTCCTTGAGATCTACTTTCTTCAATCACTATGATACAACTTCAACCAGCTTGGTTTAGTTAAGTTGGTGAGGCCTCCACCATAAACCTAGTCTGTTTCAAAATTAGGATGATAGCTACAATCTAATTTAACTTAGAAAGGCCAAATCTACTTCAACAAGCTTGGATCAATTAAGTTGGCTAGGCCTCTACCAATGACCTAATCCGGACAACCTAATTTAACTTAGATAAGCCAACTCTACTTGAACAATTTCTTCTGGATCATGCTTAAGTTAGCACAATCTAAGCCACTTCCCTATTTTGTTTAAATATAGTTAGAAGAGAAAAATGAAAACATCAATTGCTATATGATAGGTAATATATATATCAAAAGATAATTAAAAACCTTAATTACTAAAATAATTGAGACACAATCAACAATTAGTGAAGACAATCAAGAGGTATACACCCAAGGCTTTTTATGTAAATTTTTGAATGGTTCGATTAACAAAAAAGTGTATCATATGCCACAAGATTTAAGAAACATATTTTTAACATAAACAAAATATTTAAAAGTCATCATTTTTCAACATCAATGTGATAGGTAACAATTCAAGTAGGCATGACAAAGAAACTTGTACCTGCTTTTTGGCATGGGCATGAGCATCAGACTCTGGATTTTGGATCATTCTTTTCCTAGCTTCTTTGCGTTTTGCTCAACCATTTCCTTGAGGGTAGTTTGGTTAAAATTAATTTGTTCACTCTCTATATCAGGGTGATAAAGAGGTCTATTGGTATCCACCACCATTTTATCCATGATCCCTTGTTGCCCTCGGAAGTTGTGAGGGTTGAGGGAACTTTGGTGATGGAGTGATGGTGGAATGGCATGGGCATGAATATTGGTGGTTGTGGAGGCATGAGTTCTTTCAATTTTCTTAAGCCTTTGGAATAATTCATCTATAGCTATAGAGTTGATATTCTTGCTAGGCTTAAGGCTATTTTCTTGAATATCATCAAGGATGGTAGGACAGATGGATGATGACATCGTATTTTCGTCATCTTCCTTATATTGAAGTACTTGCTGTTGAATTGATGCATCGGCCTTTTTTGATGCCATAGCTCTGCATTGTTAAATTCAAAGAGGTAATAAAATGGACATTTTAGATTCTTTTCTTTTTTTTTTTTTTTTTGAAAGAGCCTTATGTTTTAAAAAAGAAACTTAAACTTATTGTTTTGATGTAGAAATAGTATAGGATAAGAAGAACTTAGATTTAAGAGAGAATAAAACATAAACTTATTTGATTTAGTGTTGAAGTAATAAGGACCAATGTTTTCTAAGCAAATTGATGAATACAATAAGTTGAATTTTTTCCATTGCTTTAGTGGTTATTAAGTTTCCTTTTATCATAATATAATACTCATATATCCATGTTTCAAAGTTATTTTAAATGAGATTTCGAAGCTTAGCATGCGAATCAATTAAAAAAAATATAAATCAAGTAATATCACTAGGAAAGGTGGCCATCTAGTCACTAGTTATTTTCTTTCTTGACAAATTGTGAGCATTGAAAATGAAATTGCGATAAATACCTAAAATGAATATTCTATGCAGAGGTAAGTTTAAATAAGATAACAAAAATCATGTCAATAAAGTGAAGCATAAAAATCTTACATGATTTGACTTATGATTATTTAAGTTAATGAAAAATGTAATTAAACATGATTTGCTAAAATTGTAGATCGTATAATGTATAATTAGATATGCTTGATGTAGTCTTAATATCTTAGTTCATTGCTTTATTATGACATTGTAAATGATCTACTTTCATTTAAAAATAAGATCTATATTTTATATGTTAAGAGACTTGGATATCATCCAATATAGTCATTTTTAATTACACCTATTACTAGAGATAATGACAGCTAATAAATTGTCAGGGAAGTACATAACAAAGCAAAATAAGATTAGGGGAAAGAGCAATATTAAATCTATGCATGCTGGTCAATAATATGAAATCCACTACCATTAATTTTAGGCTGTATAAAAAGAATATCTATTGCACTTAAATGTACACACACACACACACACACACACACACACACACACACACATACATACATATACATACATACATACATACATACATACATACATACATATATATATATATATATATATATATATATATATATATATATATATGCATGCATGTATATGTATAAAAAGATATTTATTGCACTATATATATATATATATCTATATGTATGTATTTATGTATGCATGTATGTATGAATGTATATAAATCACATCTCTCAAGTGAAAGGTATAGTTTTTTTTTTTGTACTTAATTCTTTATCTATATCATTGCACACATACTAGGCATGTTAAATATACTATACATGAATTTTGGTGGTTGGAAGAGAATCAGAATGTTATAGGAGTGGTGATAATTATATCCAAATAATTTGCATAATAGTTTCTATCTATAGCCATGATATATTAACATATCCTCTCAAAAAAATGTACTGCTCACATCCACATGTTTTTGCATTTTATGCATAAGTAACGCTATATACTATTTTTTTTAATGTTTTGTTAAAAAATTGCAAACTTTATGAATTTTCTTTATTTATATTTTTACTAAAAAAGAATAGAAAATAAATTTACTAACTAAAGGTTCAATCTATCCAATTTTTCCTATATATAATAAAATATATTTTTATAAAAAAAGAATGACAAAATATTAAAATAAATGGAACATCAAGTTTTTAGAATAAACTCTAAGAATGTGAAATGCAAATTTTTATCATACCAAGAAAGAGAAAGAAAAGATCGATGAATTTTGCCACTAATTTGAGAAATTGGAAATAATATTAAAAAAATATAATATAAAAGCATATAAGGAGAACAACAAGAAAATAGTCAATAAACCTTGAATATGAAATTATAAGATTGAAATAAAAGAAATTTAACAAATCTTCATGTGATGATTATTCGGTCTGAGTCGAATTCATCTGTATCAAAACTATGGATGCATTACTCTAGTCCATGGAAATAAAATCTAAATCTTATTAGATAGTTTTTATGATGTCCTATAAAAAATTATTTAAAATGAAGAAGATGGAGAAAGAATAGAGTTATCAAATAAGAGCAAAAAAATGCAAGGGAAAAAGATTCCCTACTCTCCTTAGAGTCTCTATTGTGCACTCCTTAAAAAAAAAGCGAAGAAAGTGAGCAAAGGAATAGCTAAAAAAGTATTCAAAAAATGGGGCTAAAAATATTGAAAAAAATCCAATAGAAAAGAATATAAGGAGAACAAATATAAAATAGTCAAGAATCTTGAACATGAAATTCTAAGATTGAAAGCAAAGAAATTTTAGAAATCCTCATGTGATGATTATTAGGTTTGAGTCGAATTCATCGGTACCAAAACTATGGATGCATTACTCTAATCCATGGAAACAAAAACTAAATCTTATTAGATAGTTTTTGTGGTATCCTATAAAAAATTATTTAAAGCAAAGAAGATAGAGAAAGAAATAGAGTTATCAAATAAGAACAGAAGAATGCAAGAGAAGGAGAGTACCTACTCTCCTTGGAGTCTCTGTTGCTGGCTCCTTGAATAAGAAGGGAATAAAGTGAGAGAAAGAGAGTGCCTACTCTCACCAGAGTCTCTATTGCACTCCCTAACCTTTCTGTTTAATATTCTATATATATCATTTATTTTTGTAACGCTCTCATTAATTTTTTTTATAGGTTTGCAATAACTATTGTCGTGTATATGGAAGAGACGGGCCCACATTTATTTTTAATGAGGAAAAAGTCTTCATGCACCTCATGCGCGCACCATGCGCGCTGATTGGTCACTCATGCGGTGCACAAAAGGATGAAATTATCCTTAGCATGCATGGCAGTACACGCACATGGTGCGTGCGCTCCTATATTACATGTGGTGCAAGAAGACTTTCTCTTCTAATGAGATATGCAATTCATAAAGGGTAAAAGTTATGCGGTGCAAGCTTAATGACATGTTATCTAGAAACATCACCTAAAACCACATCCGGTCTCCAGGCTATTATGCATATTGCTATGATTTCATCCTTTATTATCTCTTAACAAAATATTGACGTAATTAGTTTTCTAGCTTTCCATCACCAACTTCCTTATCAGTCTAAAAGGTATGAATCATATTAGATGAGGTAATTAGATTATTTCCACCATTTATAAAAAAGATAATAAATTTTTGAATATTAAAATCATGCATGGGTTTTTTATACGGATATTTTTTGTCTTGGAAAGTGGAACCCCATGTCACTATAGTTATATATAAAATCCAAAAAATGGTTCTTAACTCTTCTGTTACCAAATCTATTGGTAGTCAAATGGGAGTCGAGCAGTGAATAAGTTGCAACTTAGAGCTAAAGAATTAAGCAATGAATAAACTATATTCAACTTAGGGCAATAAGTTGATTAATATTGACCATCCAATTTTTAATTCTTTTAAATTTCTAGGGAAGTTGATTAACCGAATTATAAGAGAAATTTTTAAGAAGTAAAATTCAAGAATTGTTAGATGAAGCGATGAATAAAATATTTATTTTTTCTTATTTTTATTTTTTTGAATCTTAAAGTGAAGATGACAAGCCATTGCTGACTTCACTTGAAACTTTGAAAAAATAAAATTTAAGAAATTATTAGTTAAGGTGATGATTTAAATACTTTATTTATTTTATTTTATTTTGAAACTTAAAGTGAGTTCAACAAATGGTTTGTCAACTTTAATTTGAAATTTTGAAAGAAAATAAAAATTAAAAAATAATCAATTGAGATGATACTATTTTGTTTTTTTTCTCTTTTTTACTTTTTTTTGAAACTTAAAGTGAAGTCAATAAATGGTTTGCCAACTTCACTTAATATTTTGAAAAAAATTAAAATTATTGTTAGAAAGATGATTTATGGCTTCCCTCTGGATGGCCTCTAGCTTAAAAAAGGATCAATTGAAGTTGGCTATGGGTGCTAACTTCACTTTGAGTTCAATAAAAATAAAAGAGAGATCGTTGGATGCAGGTAGATCTAACCTTGTGACCAAATTTGATGTAGGTGAATTTGATAGAGTTGTCTATTGATCTCACACTAACTCCTTGAGAGTTTTCAATTAAGCATCTTCAATCTTTCTAAAAAAATTATTTACAACTCTATTCACTGATTCAAATGAATATACCAGGGGCCTATTTATAAAACGAAACTAGCCCAAAACTTTTGATCAGGTTTGGAACAAAATACTTCAAAACAAAATACTTCAAAAACTAAGAGATTAGAATCGTTGGATAATTGAATATTGACAAAAATAAGACTCCTAAAAGAGAATAAAATAGGACTCCTAAAGATAATAAAATAAGTTTCCTATAGAGTTTAGGGTAAAAATAAGACTCATAAGGAGTCTCATAATAAAGTTTTTTTAAAAGCCAAAACTTATTTTATTTTTATCCATTTGGGCTACATCAATTCCCTCTATCTTAAGAAATTCATCTCCTGACAAATGCCTTGCTATATAATCTTAATAAAGATCTAGATTAAACTTTAGCAGATCTTCTTTAGTTATGCACATATGCTCTTCAGAAAGTATGTTCTTCCAGCGAACAAGAAATTTCTAATAGCCTTAATTACATATAATAACTATAGCATCATCGAGAACTTCTTTAACCTCTATAGGTAACTTTATGGTCAAAGAGGAAGTTGAAGATCTATCTCTTCTTCTAGATTTTCGTCATGCTCAAAATAAGTGGTCAATTCTAACATATTGATGATAGGGCTCATTTGAATATAAGTTGATAATTCAAGAAAATATGCATTGTTACTTAGCTTTTTAAAAATCTTAAATGGTCCTATCCATTTTGGTTGCAGTTTGTGAAGTGCTCTGTATGTCAGTCTCTTAAGACATAGCCGGACCATTACTTTATCTCCTTCCTTAAACTAAACTTTGTATTGCCTTTTGTTTACTTGTACCTTATACTTAATAGCTTGTTCAGCCAAATTTGTTCGCACCTTTGAACAAAATATTTTGAATGTCTAGTGACACCTTTAGCTTCTTCATTAGATTTGAAATGATAAGAAAGAGGACGAAGATCCAATAATAGATAAGGAGATATTCTTGCAACAATTTTAAAAGAAGATTGGCAAGTAGAATAATTAATGAATTTGTTGACCCAATTATTGATTTTGATGAATAGCTAAAACCACTTGAGTATATTTCTTATGTTACTAATGATTTTAATTAAGTATTTCAGGAATTTAAAATTTTTAATTAATCAAAATCCAAGAAAAATTGATTTTGAATCCATATCTTGTGTCAAGTGTCAAGTTTCAGTAATTAGAGCCGACTCTACAAGTATTAGAGCCGACTCCAAAGCGTATCAGAATAGTTTGGCACTTTCAGCACGAATTAGAGCCAACTTCTGCAGAGATTAGAGCCGACTCTAATCAAAAGATAGAGACCTCATTTCTGTGTCAAATTAGAGCCGACTCCTGTAGAGAATTAGAGCCGACTCTAATGGTTATACAGAGACTGTTTTTCATGGCTCAATTAGAGCCAACTTCCGTATTCGCTAGAGCCGACTTTCACACGAGATGTGTCGACCCCATAAAAAGCTAGAGCTGACTCCACGATGAGCAAGTTTTCATTTTAAATATCCCGAGTTAGAGCCGACTCTAGGTCCTATTAGAGTCGACTCTAATCTATCAGAGGCGGATTTCAGAAGTATCATAGATGACTCCAACGGTTATCTTTTCTCTATCAAATCTCGATGGCTCTTTCCTCTTTCGTGCTAAACATAGCCATAAGTACTTTTAACATCTAGTTTTTATTTAAAAATAAATTTAAAGGAGATTATAAAAGAAGAGCCATCGGACCGTTTAAAAAAGAAGAAGAAAAAGAGAGAAAATAGAATTAAAAATCAAAAGGGATAGAGTTCAAGTTTGAATCCTTTTGTTCAAAACTGAGTTTAGAGAAATTTAAAGTATTCAAAAGCCAACTTTGAAAGATTTCTATCAAATCAAGAGAAGAAGCAAAGAGCTCTAGTTCTTCAAAAGCATCTACATCAATGATTCTTCCAAAGCTTCAAGCCCAACTTGAGGAAGATTATTTTAGAGAAAAAGAAGAAAAGAAGAAAAGTCTAACTTTAAAAATCTTCTAATCAGGCTCTTCTATTTCTATCTTGTTTATATTATCTTATTTGTTCATTTGAGGAGCTTTGTATCTGTTGTAACCATACTCTTATTACATTTGATTACTGATTCAATCAGGTGATTAAATCAGGGAAGGCAGATTAGCCTTGGTCAAGCAAGAAAGCTTGGGATAGATTTTGTGCTGATAAATCGATGAAAATTGGCTAGATTCATTGTGATCTCGTTGCTAAAACAATAGGTCTGAGTTGTGAGCTTGAAAAATAACTTTGCTATAATCAAGCTGATTATAGTGTAGGCCCAAGAGTTTCTTGGGAGTGGATGTAGGTGTAGCTAACACCGAACCACTTTAAATCTCTTGTGTTTGTCATGCTTGTCTCTCTTTCTTTTTGCTCTATTTTTATACATTGCTTTGCATTCTTAGCACCTCACTCATTGCATATATCCTTGTGCACTATCACTTTGTAAAATTATTTTAAGAGCCAAAATTTTTAATAACCCAATTCATCCTCTCTCCTCTTGGGTTGCTATCTGGGCCAACAATTGGTATCAGAGCTAGTGCTTATCCTTTCTTGATTTAATAATCAAGAGCTAAAGATCCAAATGGCAGCTCAAGCTAGTTCTTCTTTTTCTGAGGGACAATCCATAAATCATCCATCTTTATTTAATGGCACTAACTATTCATATTGAAAACCTAGAATGAGAATATTTATTCAAGCTTTAGACTATGATTTATGGAGTATCATTATCAATGGTCCTAGCACTCCTACATACTTTGTAGATGAATCAATTATTCCTAAGCCCAAAAGGAATTGGAATGAGAATGATAGAAATATGGCCCAGCTCAATGCCAAGACCATGAATGTCCTATATTGCTCCTTGGATGCAAATAAATTTAATAGAATATCTACTTGCATCTCGGCCAAGGAGATATGGGATTAGTTGGAAGTTACCCATAAGGATACTAAACAGGTTAAAGAGTCAAAGATTAACATTCTTGTGCATAAATATAAACTCTTTAACATGAATCAAAATGAGTCCATTACTTGCGTGTACACTAGATTTACTGATATAGTGAATGGATTAAAAAGTCTTGAAAAGATCTATACTAATTCTGAACTTGTTAAAAAAATTCTTAGGTCCCTTCCAAGAGTATGGAAAGCTAAAGTGACAGCAATCCAAGAAGCCAAGGATCTTAATAGTTTACTTTTGGAGGAGTTTCTTGGATCACTCGTGACCCATGAACTCACAATGAAGCAACATCAAGAAGAAGATATGAAGAAGAAGAGGACTATTGCACTTAAAGCTACTGAAAAGAAATGAGCAGCAGTGAAGAAGATAAAGACGAAAATAACACCGCTCTCGTTGTAAGAAAGGTTAAGAAATTTATGCAAAAAGAAGGCCTTTTCACAAAAGAAAACTTGGTGTCAAAATGGAAGAAGATAAGAAGAAGGATAAGAAAAAAGAAGGATCCCATGATATGCTATGAATATAAAAAGCTTGGATATTACAAATCTAAATGTCCTCAGCTTAAAAAGGGATTTAAAAAGAAAAAGAAAGCGTATGTTGTAACTTGGAGTAACAGTGATGAATCTTCATCTGAAGATGAACAATAAAAAGTTGCCAACATATGTTTTATGGCCAATGAAGAATATATAAGTTCTGAAAACTCTACTTATGACTTTATTTTTGATGAACTTTATGATGCTTTTAATGAATTGTTGAATGATTTCAAAGTTTTGAAAGCAAAGAACAAGGTTTTGAAAACTAAAAATCTAAATCTTCTTAAAAAGAAAGATGAATTTGTCATTGAATTTGAAAAGATAAAATCTAAAAAGCTAGATTTAAAAAAAAAATATTTTTTGTTAAAAATCAAAATTTAAAAAATAAAGTAAAAAAATATAAAAATATCATTGATAAGTTTACTTATAGCTCGGAAAGACTCAATATACTCTTAAATAATCAAAGATCTATTTTTAATAAGGCTGGTTTGGTTTACAAACCACATAAGAAACAAAAATTTGTTAACAAATTTTTTGTAAAGAAATTGATTAAAATGATATTTCCTATTTTTATTGTGATAAAAAAGGGCATAAATCCTATGCTTACAATCATAAGATTTCTTATTTAAATGGTGGTTATAAAGAGATGATGAATGTTGCACTTGCCGAGCAGAAGGAGAGGATTAAAGAAAATTTTTGGGATCAGCTTCTGGGTATAAGGCATCTAGTTTATATTTTTAAAAAATGGTAGAAAAGATTGAAAAGTTAATCAATACTTTGGTTGATGGTTTGAAATCAGAGTTGAAAATCATTTTTGACGAAATCAGAGTTGTTGGTGATGATTCAGACATTTACTCCAAGTGTAATGCAAAGCTTCAAGGAAGAATTGATGTAGCTGCTTCGAAAGTTGAGTTATTATTGAATGAATATCTAAAGACTCAGAAGGATGGAATAGGATAGATCTTGACAGAATTAAAGAGACTTCTAAGATTTAATTTGAAGTGAAAGATTCCTTTCTTTCCTGCTGATCCAGCCAAGCCAAGCCAATCCAAGTCAATCCAATCCAACCAATCAATCAATCTATCTTAGTTTATATTTGAAATCTATAGTTAGAATCTTATGGTAATACTAGGTTGTACTTAGGATTTTTAAGTTATGATATGTTGTTGTTTTAAATTTGACTTTACTTTGTTTGTATTTTACTGAACATGTACTTGCTTCTATGTAATCAATAATATTTCGCCGAAATCCACTCTCCGACTCGGGCGCGCCCGGTCTCCTGATCGAGCTCCCTTCTGGGCGGACATGCAAGGAAGCCTACACGCGGGAGGCGCTGGGGGTGGCCCTCCGCGGAAGACCCCCCGACGCTCAAGTCAGTAAGGGACCGACAGGCAACAAGATGAGGGGAGAAGGCTCTCGCTGGAGAGTTCCTTCAGAGAGCTCTGGGCAGAGCAACAATGGTAGAATAGAAGGCTAAGAGCCGTAGAGTGAGCAAGTACGCAGAGAGAAAAAGAAGGGAAATAGCATCCGAGAATGCCCGTACCTGAGAGGCTTGAGGTTGGTAGTATTTATCAGCAATCACCTGGATCTTGACCATCTTCTGGAGGGTTCGAAAGTTGTTGGAATTCGAAACAGATTCGAATCAGGTTGTTATAGGGCCGGTAGGATCCGTATATGATTAGTTAGAGGATTGACGGTTGGGAGGCGGGGAGAGCTGGCCGATGGCCGAAGACTCAGTGGCTACGTGGTCCCTAGGCCACTATTATAGGTCATAGGCCACATCTTGGTATGATTCCTTGTTTGGAATCTTATTCTGTTATAGTAAATTTGAACTCTCCCGCGCCAGATTCTGCAGAGGTGTTTTGAACGCTGTGGTTTAGTCATCATGGCAGGCGGAGGCCCGGCGGAGGTAGGTGCCGAGGCACAAGGGGCCAGCTTGGATCAGGCGGGGCCGACCGGGATGAGAGTGCCGGGACCGGCTGGGAGGATGCCGGGGCCGGCTGAGAAGAGTGCCGGGGCCGGCTAGGAGGATGCCGGGGCCGGCTGGGAGGATGCCGGGGCCGGCTGAGAAGAGTGCCGGGGCCGACTTGGATCAGGCGGGGCCGGCCGGGACGAGAGTGCCAGGGCCGGCTGGGAGGATGCCGGGGCCGGCTTAGAGGTGCCGGGGCCGCTTGGCTTGGACATGCCGGGGCCGGCTGTGAAGAGTGCCGGGGCCGGCTGGGAGGATGCTGGGGCCGGCTAAGAAGTGCCGGGGCCGGCTGGGAGGATGCCGGGGCTGGCTGAGAAGAGTGCCGGGGCCGCCTGGCTTGGACACGCCGGGGCCGGCTGTGACGAGAGTTCCGGGGCCGGTTGAGAATTGTGCCGGGGCCGCCTAGCTTGGACACGCTGGGGCCGGCTAAGAAGAGTGCCGGAGCAGCCTGGCTTGGACATGCCGGGGCCGGCTGAGAAGTGCTGGGGCCGGCTGGGAGGATGCCGGCCTCGAAGGTGTCGGCCTTTGGGGCCGTCGGTCTTGGAGCCGTCGGTCATGGAGCCGTTTGCCTTGGAGGTGCCGGTCTTGGAGGTGTCGGCCTTTGGGGCCGATGGTCTTCGGGGTGCCGGCCTAGGAGGTGTCGGCCTTGGAGGTGTCGGCCTTTGGGGTCGACGGTCTTTGAGGTGCATATTATTTCGCGTAATAAAATGAAAGAAAAATAAAAAAAATAAAATCTTAAAATTTAACCTGGAGCTATTACGATGAATTATAAAATTCATCGTAATAAGTCCTTTTATTACGGTGAAATATTATTTCGCCGTAATAAAACGAAAGAAAAATAAAAAAAATTAAAATCTTAAAATTTAACTTGGAGCTATTATGATGAATTATAAAATTCATCGTAATAAGTCTCTTTATTACGACAAAAATTTATTTTGCTATAATAAAATGAAAGAAAAATAAAAAAAATTAAAATCTTAAAATATAACCTGGAGCTATTACGACGAATTGTAATATTCTTCGTAATACGTCCTTTTATTACGGTGAAATAATATTTCACCGTAATAAAATGAAAGAAAAATAAAAAAAATTATAATCGTAAAATACAACCGGGACATATTATGATGAATTATAACATTCGTCGTAATAAGTCCTTTTATTACGGTGACAAATTAATTCGCCGTAATAAATAGAAAGAAAAATAAAAAAATTAAAATCATAAAATACAACCGGGACCTATTACGATGAAATTTAATATTCGTTGTAATAAGTCTTTTTATTACGGCAAAATAATATTTCACCGTAATAAAAAGAAAGAAAAATAAAAAAATTTTAAAATCGTAAAATATAACCGGGATGTATTATGACGAATTTTAAAATTCATCTTAATAAGTCTTTTTATTACGGCAAAAAATTATTTCGCCATAATAAATAAGTTTTATGACAAATTTAATTTTTATTTCACCGTTATAAATAAACCTATAACGATGAAAATATTTCACCATAATAGGTTCACCACAAATACCGTACTTTCTTGTAGTGACATATGCTTTTCAAAAAGTATGAAATTTCTAGTAGCCTTAAATACATAATAACAATAGCATCATCGAGAGCTTCTTTAACCTCTAAAGGTAACTTTATGGTCAAAGAGGGAAGTTGAAGATCGATCTCTTCTTCTAGATTTTCATCATGCTCAAAATAAGTGGTCAACTCTAACATATTGAAGATAGGGTTCATTTGAATATCAGTTGGTAATTCAAGAAAATATGCTTTGTTACTTAGCTTTTTAAAAATCTTAAATGGTCCTATCCATTTTGGTTGCAGCTTGTAAAGTGCTCTGTATGTCAATCTCTCAAGACGTGGTTGGACCATTACTTTATCTCCTTCCTTAAACTGAACTTTGTATTGCCTTTTGTTTACTTGCACCTTATACTTATTAGCTTGTTCAAACAATTTTGTTCGCACCTCTTGAACAAAATATTTTGAATGTCTAGTGACATCTTTAGCTTCATCATTAGATTTGAAATGATAAGGAAGAGGACAAAAATCCAATAATAGATAAGGAGATATTCTTGCAATAATTTTAAAAAAGATTGGCTAGCAGAACGATTAATGAATTATTGTATGCAAATTTAACAGCTGATAGAAGAGAATATCAGGAGTCGTGATGATCAACAATGAGACATCTGAGAAGGTTGCCTAAACTTTTACTAAAGGCTTTAGTTTGGCCATCATTTTGTGGATGATAAGTACTAGAAAATAGTAATTTTGTTCTTATCATAGCTCATGGAGTCTTCTAGAAATAGCTTATGAATTTGACTTCTCTATTAGATATGGCAATTTTTGGCACACCATGTAAGCTTACTACTTATGAATATCTTAGCAACAGGTAAAGTATTAGATATTTTGTGGTTAGAGATAAAACACATCACTTTCGAGAATCTGTCCACCACTACAAAGATAGAATTGAATCTACTCTTTGCCTTTAGAAGTTCTAGTACAGAATTCATATTAAAGTCTTCTTATAGTCTTTTAGGAATAGGAAGAGGTTGATATAAATAAGCATTTTATTTGTGGCATTTAATAGTTTGACATACTTTTACATATTTTAATGAAAATTTCAACAATCTTTCTCAAAGAAGGCCAATAAAATCTTTCTTCAAGTAAGGTCAAAGTTTTATCTTTGATAAAGTATCCTCCTAATTTCACTATATGTAACTCATGGATAAGGAAATCCCGAAGAGATGAATTACGTATATCGAGCTTGTTGCTATGAAAGAGATAATCTTTTGGGATGAAATACTTAAATCCTTCAGAAATTTTGCTATTTCAAAGAGAAGTATAAATCTTTTCAAAATCCTTATATTCTACATATTGATTTTTGAACTCTTCAACTCTAGTTACCTCATTAGTTATGATAGCTAATAAGTTAGCTCTACAACTCTACTTTGTTTTTAATTCCTGCCTTATGCTTAAGATGGAAAGTAAACTCTTGTAGATAGGTTATCCACTTAGCATGCTTCAAACTAAGCTTCTCCTACAAATTTATATATATTTAAGGGCTTTATGGTTGGAATATAAAATGAACTTCTTATGGATTAAATAGTATCACTAATAGGTAAGAGCTTGAACCACTGTATAGAGTTCCACATTATATGTTGTATTGTTGCTTAGCATCATCAAGCTTCTCACTAAAAAAGGCAATAGAATGTCCTTTTTGACTAAGTACACCATTTATGTCAATATGAGATGCATCATTGCACCTTCAAATACTTTATTGAAATCAGGTAGAGGAAGAATAAGAGCTCAAGTCATCTATTGTTTGATTAGCTCAAATGCTTTAGTAGTGCCTTTTGTCCATTAGAAAGGAATTTATTTCATACTTTCTGTAATAGTTGTTATCATGCTGTTAAAATTTTGAATAAATCGATGATAGAAGGAAGCATGCCCATGAAAACTTTTGTCCTCACGTATGTTTGTAGGTGGTGGCCATTTTAATATAGCTTTTATCTTTGAGGATTTACTTTTATGCCTGCTAATAAACTGATGAAGCCCCAAAAGATAACCTTGGGCTGCATGAAGGTACATTTTTTCATATTGCTATATAACTTCTCCCTTCGTAATGTTCATAAGAGTTACCTTAAGTGCTCCATATGCTCTTCAACACTTTTAATATATATCAAGATATCATCAAAATAAACTGTTGACCCAATTGATGATTTTGATGATTAACAAAACTATTTGAGTATAACTATTGGAGGCTCTAATGATTTTGATTTAGTGTTTCAGATTATAAATCTATTGAATGATCAAAATCAGAAGTTATATAGTGTTCTGGATCGAATCTAATGTCTAGGTAAGAATTGCAGACATTAGAGTCGACTCCGAGAATCACAGAGCCGACTCCGGAACTGGCACGGAAGTTAGAGTCGACTCCGAGACTGTTAGAGTCGACTCTCACAGAAGAAGCAGAAAGTCAATTTTTCTGGCCCCGACCTAGAGTCGACTCCAGGTAAGTTAGAGTCGACTCCGAAAAGTTTCTTGTCGACCCCAGAAAAGTCAGAGACGACTTCAGAAATATCATTTTGAGATGCCTCGAGCTAGAGCCGACTCCAGAAAAGTTAGAGTCGACTCCAACTCACCTGGAACGAAAAATCAAGTTGCCAGATCAGCTCTAACGGTAATATTTCCATTTTACCTTATTTCTAACGGATATATTTTGCTACAAGGTACACTCCAACGGATAGTTTTCTTCCAAAAATGGTGTGAAAGAAATCTATAAAAAGGGAAGACTATTGTTCAAAAATAAGAACAGAAAAAGAAGGAAAAAGAGAAAAAATCTGAGATAGACAAATCCCATTTCAAGAATCCGAAAAGAAAAAGAGAGAGCCTGAATCTCAAGAGGAAAACCTTCTAGCTCAAATCCACTTCACTCCAAAAAGCTCAAGAGGAATCCAAGGCATTCAAATCAAGTTTTGTGGATTTCCCAACTTGGAGAAAGAAGTTCAGATTCTTGCTTTTCAACTCTTCTCAACTGCTTCAACTGTGAAGAATTGGAGCTGAGGCTTGATTCAACCTAGCAAGGAGAAGAAGAAAAAAGAAAAGAAGAAAAGCTCAAAAGCCAACCATCTATAAATCAGGCTTTTCTAAACTTGTTATATTATTTGTTTATCTGCTCATTAAGGAGCTTTGTATTTGAAAAACATATTTCATTTGTTTGTATCTAGTTCAATCTGGGGGATTGAACTAGTGGAGGTAGTCTTACCTCGGTTCAAGCTTGATTAAGCTTGGGTTAGGGTTTTTGTGCTGGTGAGCCCTTGAAAACCAGCTGGGTTCGTTGTGCGCCCGGGAAAAAACAAGTTTGAGTTGTGAGCTTGTAAAACAACTCTGCTGTAATCTAGGGTGATTATAGTGTGGACCCAAGTGAATCTTGGGAGTGGACGTAGGTGTTGGATACACCGAACCACTATAAAATCTTTTGTGTTTGCCGTGTTCTATTGTCTCTTTCTCTATCTCTATTCTATTCACTGCACTTTATAGTTACTTTGCATTTGCCTTCATTAATCTCAAGCAAACTATTTTAAAAAGGCTAATTTTTTAAAGAACCCAATTCACCCCCCCCTCCTCTTGGGTTGTCATCTGGGCCAACAATTGGTATCAGAGCTAGTGCTCATTAGATTTTGATCACACGATCAAGAGCTAAAGTTCCAAATGGCAACACAAGTTGGTTCTTTTGCTGAAGGTCATTCTACGAATAGACCTCCACTTTTTAATGGCTCAAACTATTCTTATTGGAAAGCTAGAATGAGGATATTCATTCAAGCTTCTGATTATGAGCTTTGGGGTGTTATAATAAATGGACCTAGTACACCCACACATGTTATTGATGGCACTATTGTTCCTAAGCCCGAAAGGGACTGGAATGATAATGATAGGAAGATGGCACAGCTTAATGCTAAAGCCATGAATGTACTATATTGCTCATTAGACGCTAATGAATTTAATAGAATCTCCACTTGTAATTCCACAAAGGAGATTTGGGATAGATTAGAGGTTACCCATGAGGGTACCAACCAAGTGAAAGAATCCAAAATAAATATTCTTGTTCACAAATATGAGTTATTTAATATGGAACAATCTGAAACCATTGCATGCATGTACACTAGATTCACTGATATTGTAAATGGTTTGAAAAGTCTTGGTAAGACATATACTAACTCTGAACTTGTTCGAAAATTCTTAGGTCTTTACCAAGATCATGGGAAGCAAAAATGACTGCAATCCAAGAAGCGAAGGACCTCAACACTTTACCCTTAGAGGGGCTTCTAGGATCCCTAATGACCCATGAGCTGACTATGAGGCAGCATGTTGAGGAGGATTCAAAGAAAAAGAAAATGATTGCCCTCAAAGCTGCAAAAGATGAAGAGAGCAGCAGCAATGATGATGATGATGATGATGATGAGACTGCTCTCTTAGCAAAGAAATTTAAGAGATTTATGAGGAAAAAGAAACCCTTCCACAAGAAAAAATCTGGAGCCAAGTGGGAAGGAGAAAAGGATAAGATTAAGGACAAGGACAAGGAAAAAGAGAAAGACCCCTTGACGTGCTATGAATGTAATAAACCGGGGCACTTTAGGAATGAATGTCCTAGATTGAAGAAAGCCTACAAAAAGAAGAAGAAGGCTTATATGGCGACATGGAGTGATAGCGAGGAATCTTCTTTCGAAGAAGAAGAACAAAAGGAAGTCGCAAACGTATGCTTTATGGCGGACGACAACGATGAGGTAAGTTCCGACAACCCTTGCGATAAATTTGCCTTTGATGAACTTTTTGATGCGTTTAATGAACTTGTTAGTGATTTTAAAATCTTGAAAAAGAAATACAAGTTTTTGAAAAATGAAAACTTAGCCTTCATTCATGAAAAAGAAAATCTTAACAATGAAATTAAGAAACTTAAATCTGAAAATAAAATTTTAATGAATGAAAAGGAATCAATCTCAAATGAAAAAGATAAACTAAAGAATGAGGTTGAAAAATATAAAAACATAGTTGAAAGTTTACATTAAGTTCAATCAAATTAGACATGTTGTTAAATAGTCAAAAAGCTGTTTTTGACAAAGCCGGATTAGGATATAACCCTTTAAGAAAAAAAAATTACTTAAAAATATTTTGTAAGTGCTGGCCAAAGTAATATTACTTGCTTTAAATGTAATCAAACAGGACATAAATCATATGAATGTAAAAATCTGAAACCTAATAAAAATCTGAATATTAAAGGAAAGAAAATATGGGTTCCGAAAGGAACAATATTTATTGCTACTAACCATGAAGGACCCAAGAAAGCTTGGGTACCTAAACATAAAGTCTGATTTTATTGCAGGAATGTCTTGTGGCCAAGAGATCAAAAAGAAAGTGGTATCTTGATAGTGGCTGCTCAAGACATATGACGGGTGACAAAGAAGAATTCATCACCCTTGAAGAAAAGAGAGGAGTTGTTACATTTGGCGACAATGGCAAAGGCCAAATCTTGGGGTTTGGTAACATTCAAATAACTCCCTCCACATTTATTGAAAATGTACTTTATGTTGATGGTTTAAAACATAACTTAATAAGTATAAGTCAATTGTGTGACAAAGGTTTTAAAGTATCTTTTGAATCTTCTTTATGCACTGTAGCTAATCCCATTGATAATAGCATTGTTTTTATTGAAAATAGAAATGATAATGTATACATGATTGATTTAGACAAATTGTCTACTAATAACCATTGCTTAGTTGCTAATAATGCTAATATGAATGAGACTGGTTGGTTGTGGCATCGAAGATTAGGTCACGCAAGCACACACCTTATTTCAAAACTAATTAGAATGGATTTAGTAAAAGGTCTACCTAAATTAGATTTTGAAAATAACAAAATATGTGACGCATGTCAGTTTGGAAAACAAACAAGATGTTCTTTTAAATCTAAAAATATTGTTTCAACTTCTAGGCCATTAGAGCTACTTCACATGGATTTTTTGGACCAACTAGAACCACAAGTCTAGGAGGAAAGAAATATGGTCTTGTGATAGTAGATGATTACTCTAGATTCACTTGGGTAATGTTTTTAGCTCACAAAGATGAGACTTTCTCGATATTCATGAAATTCTTCAAGAAAGTAACTAATGAGAAAAACACTACCATAGTGTCTCTAAGAAGTGATCATGGAACTGAATTTGAAAATCACTTATTTGAAAGTTTTTGCAATGAAAATGGTATTAATCATAATTTTTCTGCACCTAGGACCCCACAACAAAATGGTGTAGTTAAAAGGAAAAATAGGACTCTAGAAGACATGGCCCGTACCATGCTATGTGAAAGTAAACTCCCGAAATACTTTTGGGCGGAAGCTATTAACACAGCATGTTACATCCTAAATAGAGCCTTAATAAGATCTATTTTAAAGAAAACACCTTACGAGTTATGGCATGATAGAAAACCCAATATTAAATATTTTCATGCATTTGGTTGTAAATGTTTTATTCATAATAATGGTAAAAATAACTTAGGTAAATTTGATGCAAAATCAGATGAAGAATATTCTTAGGGTATTCAACAACTAGTAAAGCATATAGAGTGTTCAATAAAGGAAGCCTAATTGTTGAAGAATCTATTCATGTAATTTTTGATGAATCTTTAGCATCAAGTTCCAAAAGGATTGATGATGAGGAAGATACAAACATTCTTGAAAATAATCTTGAAAAACTTAATATCGATGTATCTTCAGATCATGAACAAGAAGTTAAAGATAATGATTCGCCTAATGCTGATGATATTAATACTAATCATAATGATATAGATCTACCAAGAGATTGGAGATACGCTTATAGTCATCCCAAGGAATTGATTATAGGTGATCCATCTCAAGGAATAAGAACTAGATCATCTATGAGAAATATTAGTAATCACCTTGCATTTGTCTCTCAAATTGAATCTAAAACCATTGAAGAAGCTGAAAAAGATAATAATTGGATGCTAGCTATGCAAGAAGAATTAAACCAATTCACTAGAAATAATGTATGGATATTAGTGGAAAGACCTAAAAATCATTCTGTAATAGGATCAAAATGGGTTTTTAGAAATAAACTAGATGAAAATGGCATAGTAATTAGAAACAAAGCTAGATTAGTTGCAAAAGGATATAATCAAGAAGAAGGTATTGATTTTGATGAAACTTTTGCACCTGTAGCTAGATTAGAAGCCATTAGGCTATTACTAGCATTTGCGTGTCACATGAACATTAATTTATTTCAAATGGATGTCAAAAGTGCATTTTTAAATGGATTAATAAATGAAGAAGTATATGTAGAACAACCACCAGGTTTTGAAGATCACGAATTTTCAAATCACGTTTTTAAATTGCACAAGGCATTATATGGTTTGAAACAAGCACCTAGAGCTTGGTATGATAGACTAAGTAAATTTTTGATTGAAAATAATTTTACAAGAGGAAATGTTGATAAAACATTGTTTTTGAAAAGAAAAGATAAAGATTTACTTGTAGTTCAAATTTATGTTGATGACATTGTATTTGGTGCTACTAACGATCTTCTATGTCAAGAATTTGCTAAGTTAATGCAGGGAGAATTTGAAATGAGCATGATGGAAGAACTCAATTTCTTTCTTGGACTCCAAATCAAACAAAGCAAAGAGGGTATCTTTATCAACCAAACAAAGTACACAAGAGAAATTCTAAAGAAGTTTGGTATGGAATCAATAAAACCCCTCGGAACACCAATGAGTCCTTCATGCAAGCTGGACAAAGATGAAGAAGGTAAGAAGGTTGATCAAAAATATTATCGAGGTATAATCGGATCCCTACTTTATTTAACTGCAAGTAGACCAGACATAATGTTTGCTGTTTGCTTATGTGCTAGATTTCAGTCAGAACCTGAAGAATCACATTTAATTGCTGTTAAAAGAATACTAAGATATGTAAGTGGAACAAAAAATGTAGGTTTATGGTATTCTAGAGACTCCACATTAAATCTGATTGCATACACTGATTCTGATTATGCTGGATGCAAGTTAGATAGAAAAAGCACAAGTGGTGCATGCCAATTTTTGGAAGTAACTTAATCTCATGGTTTAGCAAAAAGCAAAATTCGGTTGCATTATCTACTGCGGAAGCAGAATATGTTGCAGCTGGAAGTTGCTGTGCTCAAATCCTATGGATTAAGAGACAACTTGAAGACTATGGTATCACACTTGATAAGACACCTATAAGATGTGATAATACAAGTGCAATAAATCTAACTAAAAATCCAATTCAACATTCAAGAACAAAGCATATTGAAATAAGATATCACTTTATAAGAGAACATGTAGCCAATAATGAAATTTGTCTTGATTATGTGAATACTGAAGAACAACTAGCAGATATATTAACAAAACCCTTAAGTGAAGAGAGATTTTGTTATCTTAGAGGAGAATTAGGAGTTTGTGATCCCTTGGAATAGTTTTCTGAAACTCTTAAGGACATCTATCTAGATTTCATCATTTTCTTGAAAAATCTTGATATTTCAATAAGGAAATCTATCTAGATCTTGATTCATTGTTTCCCCAATTGCTAAGGAACATTAATCTATAATTTGATGATTAATTTGAATAGTTTCAAATCCTTGAAACTCAATTTTTTATCTCTGAAACTGTTAGAGTCGACTCTGACAGTTTGTGGAGTCGACACCTGAGTTTTTGATGTTCTGTCTAAGCGATTAGAGCCGACTCTGGCTTTTGTGGAGCCGACTCTAATTCGAGCGCTGACAGATTTTCTGGTTCGGAGCCGACACCCAGTTTTCGGGAGTCGACTCTAAGTCGAGCTAGGTCAAAAATAAAAAGGCGGAGTCGACCCCCAATCATTCCATCCGTCTCCTAAACCTCTCCAAAAAGCTCCAAAGCCTTTCCAACTTCCCCAATCTACTCAAAACCCTTGATTAATCTTTCAATCTTCTCAATGGCACCTAAGAGGCACGGATTCATCGGTGGAGCATCCGTTCCAACAAGGAGACGCACTGTTCGAAGGCAACCCTCGCCTTCCTCCTCTTCGGCCACTCAAGAGGATTCCCCTCCTTCACCATCTTCACCCAAAGTTGATCATTTAGCCGGTAAGACCATTACCACTGGGAGAAAGGTGAATTTTGATTTCTTTGAGTCGGAAGGATTCACTATAGGAAGAAGTTTGAAGGAAATGGGATGGGAAAAAATCTGTTCACTTGATATACCCACATATCCAGCCTTAGTAAGAGAGTTTTACAACGGTTTAAGCAGAGGAGAAGGTGGATTAATAAGTATAGTAAGAGGAACAAGAGTGACAATAACCTCTGAGATTCTTGGAAACTTATTGGAAATGCCCACAATCGGTTTAATGGAATATCAACATGAGGATAGAAGTGGAGCATTGACAAGAATGCTAGGGAGAGATGTAACTGAGTTTGAAGAAATACTTGCAAATCAATTGAATCTAGAACTCAGATTACTACATAATATCTGTGGAAGAATCTTGTTTCCAAAAATTGATAGATTCGAGTATGTCTCGGAGCAAGACATTCTGTTAATGGACTGCATAATTACTGGAAGGTCAGTCAACTTAGCTGGCATGATGATTGGATACATGGCAGAGGCAGCTACAAAGAAGAGATCAACACTGCCATATGGTATGATTTTGACACTAATCTTTAGAAGCCAAGGTGTGCTCATTATGGAGAATGAACCCTTAAGAAAATTGAGACACACTGATTATTATAGCATATCTACTATTCATCGGATGGGCTTCAAGAAATTGAATGGTGTTTGGATGAAAGGAGGAAGAGAGGAAAGAGCAGAAAGAGAAAGAGCAGAAGAAACCAGAGTAGAAGACATTCCGGGACCATCCACTGAGGGACCATCTGTCCCTGATCCATCTATTGCGGGACCTTCTTCAGCTGGACCTTCAGAGGCCAGACCTAGTACTATTCCCTCACCTCCACATCAATCTATAACAAATTCTGGGAGATTCTCTATGAACAAATTGGTCAGCTGAGAGCTTTGCTTGCTGAGTATGATAGCCAGAGATCTCAAGAAATTTCACAATTAAAAGAAGACTTTAATCAGTTGAAGGAAGAACTTAATTCGAGACTGGACATGATCTCCTTTACCTTAAGCAATTCAGTTGAATCCTTTGGGGTTGATCTTCTTAAAATCTTCGAAAGGATGGAAGGTATTGCTGATGGGTCAGGGTCTTATGTTCATGCAACTGGTCAATTGAAGAAGGATATTGACCTTGCAGTCTCTCAAATCGAAGCTTGCCTTGAAAACTTTAAGAAATCACAAAAGGATGATGTAATGGAAATCATAGTTCATTTGAAGAAAATTGTATTCAAACACATCTGACCTTGATTTTGATTTTGATAGTTTGTACTTAGGAAGTTTTTGACTATCTAATGTATTTCATTTTGGATTGTACAAGAATCAACTAATGTAATGCTTCTTACTTATGAAATGTAATTTTATATTTTCAAATATTGACTGCTTGAATCCCTATGTTTTATTGACTTTCTTTATCTAAAACTCTCCTTATTGCTAATAACAAAAAAGGGGGAGAGATGGTTGAATATATGCAAAGAAAGAAAGATTGAATATGATGGTTGAATATGAATATTGAATATGAATATGCAAAGAAAGAATGCAAAGAAAGAAAGACTTGAAAATTTTAATGAAAGTTGATTGTATATGCATAAAGAAAGAAAGAAAGGGGGAGAAATAATTGTTTATGCAAGATAACTTGAAATGTTAATCAGTAAAAATTCGATGCTTATAGATAGGGGGAGCTATTCAATGCAGGGGGAGCTTAACAAAAAGCTCAATTGCAATTTTATGCACATTAAAATTAAATATTCATAATTGATGGATTATATTGAACTCATGCACAATTTTAAAAGCTTACTTTGAATATTGGCATCAAATCCTTCATTTAAAATATTTGAGTTTCAAAATGACGATAATCTTTAGTTTGAATGAATTTTTGAATACATATACTCAAAGTTTTTGTTATCATCAAAAAGGGGGAGATTGTTGACCCAATTGATGATTTTGATGATTAACAAAACTATTTGAGTATAACTATTGGAGGCTCTAATGATTTTGATTTAGTGTTTCAGATTATAAATCTATTGAATGATCAAAATCAGAAGTTATATAGTGTTCTGGATCGAATCTAATGTCTAGGTAAGAATTGCAGACATTAGAGTCGACTCCGAGAATCACAGAGCCGACTCCGGAACTGGCACGGAAGTTAGAGTCGACTCCGAGACTGTTAGAGTCGACTCTCACAGAAGAAGCAGAAAGTCAATTTTTCTGGCCCCGACCTAGAGTCGACTCCAGGTAAGTTAGAGTCGACTCCGGAAAAGTTTCTTGTCGACCCCAGAAAAGTCAGAGACGACTCCAGAAATATCGTTTTGAGATGCCTCGAGCTAGAGCCGACTCCAGAAAAGTTAGAGTCGACTCCAACCCACCTGGAACGAAAAATCAAGTTGCCAGATCAGCTCTAACGGTAATATTTCCATTTTACCTTATTTCTAACGGATATATTTTGCTACAAGGTACACTCCAACGGATAGTTTTCTTCAAAAATGGTGTGAAAGAAATCTATAAAAAGGGAAGACTATTGTTCAAAAATAAGAATGGAAAAACAGAAGGAAAAAGAGAAAAAAATCTGAGATAGACAAATTCCATTTCAAGAATCCGAAAAGAAAAAGAGAGAGCCTGAATCTCAAGAGGAAAACCTTCTAGCTCAAATCCACTTCACTCCAAAAAGCTCAAGAGGAATCCAAGGCATTCAAATCAAGTTTTGTGGATTTCCCAACTTGGAGAAAGAAGTTCAGATTCTTGCTTTTCAACTCTTCTCAACTGCTTCAACTGTGAAGAATCGGAGCTGAGGCTTGATTCAACCTAGCAAGGAGAAGAAGAAAAGAAGAAAAGAAGAAAAGCTCAAAAGCCAACCATCTATAAATCAGGCTTTTCTAAACTTGTTATATTATTTGTTTATCTGCTCATTAAGGAGCTTTGTATTTGAAAAACATATTTCATTTGTTTGTATCTAGTTCAATCTGGGGGATTGAACTAGTGGAGGTAGTCTTACCTCGGTTCAAGCTTGATTAAGCTTGGGTTAGGGTTTTTGTGCTGGTGAGCCCTTGAAAACCAGCTGGGTTCGTTGTGCGCCCGGAAAAACAACAAGTTTGAGTTGTGAGCTTGTAAAATAACTCTGCTGTAATCTAGGGTGATTATAGTGTGAACCCAAGTGAATCTTGGGAGTGGACGTAGGTGTTGGATACACCGAACCACTATAAAATCTTTTGTGTTTGCCGTGTTCTATTGTCTCTTTCTCTATCTCTATTCTATTCACTGCACTTTATAGTTACTTTGCATTTGCCTTCATTAATCTCAAGCAAACTATTTTAAAAAGGCTAATTTTTTAAAGAACCCAATTCACCCCCCCCCCTCTTGGGTTGTCATCTGGGCCAACATAAACTATAACAAATTTGCCAATAAAAGGTTTGAGCACTTGGTTCATCATCCACATGAAAATACTAGGAGCATTACACAGTTCGACAGGCATGGCCATTATTTATATAAACCATCCATGGTCTTGAAAGGGATTTTCCATTTATCTCCAAATCAAATGTAAATTTGATGATAACCACTACAAATATCAAATTAGAAAAGATTATAGAACTAGATCTAGCATGTAGGTAAGTAAGTAGACCCCCTCCTAGCTCCAATGTTCCAATCCAGTTACAATTTTTTTATTCTCTTGCTGGCCTATTGATTCATTGTGACAAAGGAAGGTCAGGGACTGACCATTAAGAAAGGCTAGGATTTCTTTTTTTACCTTTTTCTATTCTTTTCATTATAATCTAGGAAACCATTGACTGCATATGACATAGAAGAAAACCTTTGTTCTCTTGCAGCAGGGGTCCTTATGTCACCTTGATGATAGCTGCGAGGGAATGAGGGCCATCCAAGTCATTGAAAGTTTTCTTTCCCTTGGACCTGTCTCATTCTCACCCTCTCAAGAGTTCAAGTTGTTAGTCATCTATGGTGATAAGAGGGACTTTGTTCTCTTTATGGAATGGGTTACCCTTGTTGTCTCCCCACTCTATCTATTGGGTCCTAGGCTCGATTGGACCCCAAAGACCTCTTCACATCTCTTCAGGACAAGCTAGCAAGTTAACCAACAGATGTAGCTAGTCCTATGTTTTGGCTCTCACAATTGGAAGAATCATCGACAAGGACCTTGTTGACCTATACTCAAGGCCATGAGCTTAACATTAGACTCCAAACCCATAAAATTCACAATTTTATCTTATTAGTATAGGTGGATGGTTCTTGAAGCTGAAAGAAGTGAGCCTCAATTTGCTATGGATCTCAAGTAAAATTTTCCTTGCATCGTGAGCTTGAATTTTGAAATGATATTATATGCTTTTAATAGATATGCTCTATTAATTTATATAATCATGTATCATAGTTATCGTAGAAAAAAATGTCATTTTAGTTATGTAGACTATCAAGTTTGATATATATGTCCATGCATGTATCGAATATTGCATGTTTTCGGAGGTGTGTTAGTGTGTTATAAAACATTAGAATGGTTGCTCATGTATTCATGAAATTTAAAAATAATAAATAATATATATTTGTAATAAAACTAGTGTTTATTTATTTAGTGGAAAAGCTTTTGTGACTGAATTATTTCTTTTCCAGCGACACCAACCTATGTTGTTTACAAGGGACAAGTTGGCCTTATAATATATGACAGGTAGGTATTTCATTTTGTTGGACCTATTTGGGGATAAGATGCTTTCCATAGAGCTTAATTCCATTTTCCTACTCCGAATCCACGTTGTGGTGGATTGAAGGAAAAGAAAGGGAGAATGGAGAGAGAAAGAAGAGGCAGGTAAAAAGGTAGTTGACTTCTTCTTAATAGGAGTAGTATAGCAGCAACTGGATTAGCTTAGTCATGCAGAAGTGAAGAAGAATTAAGACTTTCTTCACACAGGAAAAAAGGGATGACAACTTGACAAGAGAAAAGAAAAGATAAACATTTGCACTTAAACTTCATAAGAGCTAGAAAAGAATTAGGACTCATGAACCATGATCAGTAATGAATCATGCATCAAACTACCTAAAATAGATTCAATACTTCTAGTTGGTGATAAGTGTCCAAATCTAATAAATTTGATTGAATCCATACCATTAGTTATCACAGTCATGTGCTATATGGTAAAGCTCATTTCACATACGGCAATGTATTTCCTAATGAAAATACCTTTTAGAAAATTTTGTTGCTGGTATAGTATCATGCAATGATGGTAAGTTTGAGACATGCATGCATTCTCAACTAATGCATTTGTGTGATTTAGGATTTGTCACATCTGACTATTTAACTACCTACTGAGGAACGATGTCGAAGAAGATAAAAGTGTTTCAAATTTTAGGTTATCACTAGGCAAGGACAATACTTGCAAAACTGAAACTTCAACAAGATAACTGGCGCACAAAAGTTAAAAGGTGAAGTTCTTCTACTTATTTTTGTCACCCCAGAACAAAACCGTTCAAAGTGACAACATAAAACCCAAGCTCATGACAACCACCCTACACCCCATAGGTGGCCTTCACATTATAAGACTTGCACAAATTAAAATTCCACAAGATAACTGACACACAGAAGTTAAAAAGTTGAAGTTCTTATACTTATTTTTGTAACCCCAGAACATAACCATTCAAGGTGACAACATAAAACCTAAGCTTGTGACAATCACCCTATACCCCACGGATGGCCTTCATATGACAAGACTTGCATAAACTGAAAATCCAACAAGATAGCTGACACACAGAAGTTAAAAGTTGAAGTTCTACTTATTTTTGTCACTCCAGAGCACAACCATTCGAAGTGACAACATAAAACCTAAGCTCATGACAATAATCCTAAATTCCACGGATGGCCTTCATATGACAAGACTAGCATAAACTGAAATTCCAACTAGACAACTACTCACGCACATAAGTTAAAAGTCGAAGTTCTTTTGCTTATTTTTGTCACTCCAGAACACAACCATTCAAGGTGACAACATAAAACCTAAGCTCATGACAACCATCCTAAACTCCACGGATGGCCTTCATATGACAAGACTAGCATAAACTGAAATTCCAACAAGACAACTGATCACACACAGAAGTTAAAAGTTGAAGTTCTTCTGCTTATTTTTATCACTCCAGAACACAACCATTCAAGGTAACAACATAAAACCTAAACTCATGACAACCACCCTAGAGCCCACAGATGGCCTTCATGTTGGAGTGGGAGATGGCTTCGGACAGTGACAACATTTCACCAGGAACAGCTGCTACAACGGTGGCCAATGAGAGTAGTCTTTTTCATCTTGCTTTCCTCAAGCTCTCCTTTAGTCTCAGGGCACTGCAAAGTTGCAAGAAGAATGTATAATGATTGATATAATTTGGCCTTAGTTTTGTAACTAGAAGACTGTACGTAGCTTTAATTCACAAGAATGAAAAGGAATAAAAAGAGATGGAGTAAAGGGGCCATACCTGTTGCTTGATCGTTAAGCCATTTGATAGGAATTTGCAAGAAATCAAAACAAACTGTTAGTAGATGCAAAAAAAGGATCTTAATTTTCTATTAATCTTGTTAGAAAGCCCATAATACAAAAACAAAAGAGACTTCCCTTTGTTTTTTTTCTTTTCTTTTTGTTTATTTGTTTGTTTCCTTTTGTTTTCTTTTAAATAATTCGTAAACAGTTAGACTATAATTTAAGTTTCATGATAAGGAAAAAATCTGCCAAGTTTACTAAAAGTTTGGAAAGAGTTTAGGTAACTGAAAGAGATTATAATTTTTCTAAAATATTCAAATACCTATTTGCATAAAAATCTGCGAAGTGTTATAAAACAAGAATTTTAACTTTAAAATATTTCATATATGGGATTCTATTTATAACTTTTTTTGACTTTGCAAAACCAAGAGTCTCTCTCCAATCAAATCTTGAAGGAAATATAAATCTAACCAATGAAAAAAAAGCCTCCTCTTTTACGAGAATAAATGAGTAGCAAATTTATTCCCTGTCCTTCCTTTTTTATTTTTTTAATATTTTCTCCTATTTTTAACACCTGATTCATCTAGCCTATCGAATCACAGGCAGAAACCATTTAAGTGGAGTATGATAAATGACATCAAAAAATAATAACACTATCAGCAACTTCTAATAATAGTTTATGAGGCGTATAGATTTCTTAAATTAATTATAATCAATATCAAGTTAACATATATTAACTTAGTTTTTAAGTATTAAATAAATCTAGTTTGATTTGTTTATAAAGAAGGCAAAGAAAAAATCAAAAACTATTTAAGAAATTCTCATTAATTTTGATTAAATTATTATTATTTGCACTTAGTCTCCCATATGCCATTAGATATGAGTGTGTTAAATAGAATGAGATCTAAATACATAATAGTTTCAATCAAAGTTCGTTGTTCAAAGAATTAGGATTGTTTCGGTACTAGATCGGTACGAAATATACTGTACCAAACTAATAGCATTTTGGTCGGATGAATTACTAAGCTTTAAGTGATGAACTACTTCAAATTGGATCAAAGCAAGTAGTTTGGTTTGAGATGGTTTGGCTCGAGACGATCGGTTCTTCTTTTGTACCAAATCGAAAGGTCAAACTTCTTGACTTTTGATAGGTTTGGTTCAGCTCACTTTGAACCATCAAGTTCAGAAGGATTTGGCATACAATGATCTCTACTTAGACTTGGGGTGGCTTTGCCAGTACTTAAGTCCTACCTCTGCCAAGTATAGACTTTGGCACCATAGGAGTGAAATTGAATTAGATTCAAGCAAAAATTAACTTAAAAATCCATATCTAGATGCTACAACTTAGAGTTGATTTAACCCTAGTGAACCAATGTTAAGTCCTAAAGCTAGATCAAGCTAAATCTAAGTCAGACCAAGATTCACCTTGGTTTACTCATAAGGTTATATCTCTTTATTGGCAAATCCTATTCCTTATCGCTTATGAGAACCCTAGGTATGGTAAGTCTACAATTTTAGGTGATGGACTTCGTTAATTTCATTTATCTTTTTAGATAAAGAGAATAAAGGTTGTATTTAATATTAAAAATATTTTTAAATTTTTTATTTTTTACAAATAAAATTTTTTCTTATTTTTTAATGTCTAGAAATTATATTTGATAAGTCAGAATAGAAATTATTTCTCTTTCTTACTTCCATTGTATAAATGTGTTCTCTTAAAAACAAAGGTGCAAAAAAAAATAAAAAATAAAAAAGGTAAAAGAAGATATCATCCACTCTTGTCTTTCAAGGTTTTCTATTTTTATTTGCTATTTTTTCTTTTTTTTTGATGCAAAATAGTGAAAATGGCTTGACATTATTTTTAATTTTCTATTATCTCGAAGGTGTGTTTCTCAAGAAAATTATTTTTTAAATTACCAAATATATATTTTATATTCTTTTATTTTATATGAAAATGAAGATAGAAAATTGGTTTTGCTCCCAAAACTAAAAACTAAACACACCTTTGATATTTTCTCTCGGAGCCGAGCGTTCTCTTCCTTCAGTCGTTTACATTCCCTTTCCAGTCCCGAGATGTAGGCCTATTTTATTAAATAGAGAAGAAAGCATTAGAAAGAGCAGAAGTCTTTACATAAAAAGATGGACACAATGTGAACTCTTGGATGCCATGCTTCAAAGGTCACTTCATAAGAAACATTTAATCTACCAGCAGTGGATTTTAAGCTTGCTTTCAACTAAGCTCGCATCTTCCATTAAGGACGCCTACAAAGTGGTCAGGCCTGAATCAGAGACGACACATTTATAAATATTTTTTAACAACACCCAGGATTTATATTCTAAAACAAATCGTCCCAAAATTATTTACCAAAACCAGAGAAGAAATTGAAACCCATCATTTGAATGCTTGATCCACTGAAATAGGTCCCAATAAAATATTCTCAAAAAAAAAGACAACATGGGTAGTTATAAGAATCCGTCTACCAAGCAAAAATGACAAGCTAGGCCATGAATGTACAAGGGAGCAAATTAAAAGCCAGATGGTTGACGACAATGCCAATAGAGGGACAAACTAGTAGAGTTCGCAAAACATATAGTAAAATGCTACCACAATCACATCCAAAATTTGACATATTATACAAAAATGTTTATTGTCTCTATATATATTCTCGTAATTACTTCTTGAAAAAAATTAAACAAATGTTTCTAAAGTTTAATTTTTACATATCTAAATATTTATCTACATACAAGAGTTTTTTTCTTACTAAGCCAGTTACTTTAAAATCCTACAAGAGAATTAGGTGAAGCATGCGTGTCCTCTTACCAGATCTAGGTTCTAAGTAGGTTAGGATGGTTACTAGTTAATATACTTATTTATCATTATTTAATATTAAAATAACACAGTAACAGTATTATTATAAATATAAATATGTTAATTATTATATATAATATTTTTATAAAGGAAATTGATGTGTTGATTCATCTCTATGTCTTGCTTTTATTGTTATATTGAGAGTTTGAATCAATTTTTTTTTGCTTTTGAGACTCCTTAGCATCACTCAAGATGTTACTTAACTCATATCATTCCAACACACACTGTGGGAGAGGGTCACCGCTATTGTAGCAAGGTAATCTTCGCTTCTCTGAGAATGCATTTGACTTAAAATGATTTCAGGTCTAAGTCATAACCAAGATCCAATCTATTATGTTTATTAAAGACATACATGAGTTAAGCTTATTTTGCATGTCAAATTCTCTACCTTTGGATTAATCAAATTGTATTGTATTATGAGAGATCCATAACACACTTGATTGCAAGGATGGTTTCTACTTTAATTTGCAAATGATGACCAACCCATGACTTGATTTTTATGATCGGATGGATCCAAAAGCCTACTTGACTGACTTCCATCATTCTAAACCCACATGACATTTTAAAACAGAAGAGATAATGGGTCTCCATAGAAAATTCTCAAATGGAAAACTCATCCATCATTTGCTTTCACTTCGATATATATGAAACACATTCCTCGAGATCTACTTTCTTCAATCACTATGATACAACTTTAACAAGCTTGATTTAGTTAAGTTGGTTAGGCCTCCACCACAAACCTAGTCTGTTTCAAAATTAGGTTGATAGCTACAATCTAATTTAACTTAGAAAGGTCAAATCTACTTCAGCAAGTTTGGGTCAATTAAGTTGGCTAGGCCTCTACCAATGACCTAATCTGGACAACCTAATTTAACTTAGATAAGCCAACTCTACTTGAACAATTTCTTCTGGATCATGCTTAAGTTAGCACAATCTAAGCCACTTCCCTATTTTGTTTACATATAGTTAGAAGAGAAAAATGAAAACATCAATTGCTATATGATAGGTAATATATATATCAAAAGATAATTATCAACCTTAATTACTAAAATAATTGAGACACAATCAACAATTAGTGAAGACAATCAAGAGGTATACACCCAAGGCTTTATGTAAATTTTTGAATGGTTCGATTAACAAAAAAGTGTATCATATGCCACAAGATTTAAGAAACATATTTTTAACATAAACAAAATATTTAAAAGTCATCATTTTTCAACATCAATGTGATAGGTAACAATTCAACTAGGCATGACAAAGAAACTTGTACCTTCTTTCTGACATAGGCACGAGCAGCAGACTCTCGATTTTGGATCATTCTTTTCTCTAGCTTCTTTGCATTTTGCTCAACCATTTCCTTGAGGGTAGTTTGGTTAAAATTAGTTTGTTCACTCTCTATATCAGGGTGATAAAGAGGTCTATTGGTATCCATCCCCATTTTATCCATGATCCCTTGTTGCCCTTGGAAGTTGTGAGGGTTGAGGGAACTTTGGTGATGGAGTGATGGTGGAATGGCATGGGCATGAATATTGGTGGTTATGGAGGCATGAGTCCTTTCAATTTTCTTAAGCCTTTGGAATAATTCATCTATAGCTATAGAGTTGATATTCTTGCTAGGCTTAAGGCTATTTGCTTGAATATCATCAAGGATGGTAGGACCGATGGATGAGGACATCATATTCTCATCATCTTCCTTGTATTGAAGTACTTGCTGTTGAATTGATGCATCGGCCTTGTTTGACTCCATAGCTCTGCATTGTTAAATTCAAAGAGGCAATAAAATGGACATTTTAGATTCTTTTCTTTCTTTCTTTTTTTTGAGAGAGCCTTATGCTTTAAAAAAGAAACTTAAACTTATTGTTTTGATGTAGAAATAGTAGAGGATAAGAAGAACTTAGATTTAAGAGAGAATAAAACATAAACTTATTTGATTTAGTGTTGAAGTAATAAGGACCAATGTTTTCTAAGCAAATTGATGAATACAATAAGTTGAATTTTTTCCATTGCTTTAGTGGTTATTAAGTTTCCTTTTCCATTTATGTATGCATGCGTGTATGAATTTATATAAATCACATCTCTCAAGTGAAAGGTATAAAAATATTTTTTTTTGTACTTAATTCTTTATCTATATCATTGCACACATACTAGGCATGTTAAATATACTATACATGAATTTTGGTGGTTGGCAGAGAATCAGAATGTGATAGGAGTGGTGATAATTATATGCAAATAATTTGCATAATAGTTTCTATCTATAGCCATGATATATTAACCATATCCTCTCAAAAAAATGTACCGCTCACATCCACATGTTTTAGCATTTTATGCATAAGTAATGCTATATAGTATTTTTTTAATGTTTTGTAAAAAAATTGCAAACTTTATGAATTTTTTGTATTTATATTTTTAACTTAAAAAGAATAGAAAATAAAATTACTAACTAAAGGTTCAATCTATCCAATTTTTCCTATATATAATAAAATATATTTTATAAAAAAAGAATGACAAAATATTAAAATAAATGGAACATCAAGTTTTTAGCATAAACTCTAAGAATGTGAAATGGAAAAGTTTTATCCACCACAAAAATTTTTATCATACCAAGAAAGAGAAAGAAAAGATGAATTTTGCCACTGATTTGAGAAATTGAAAATAATATTAAAAAAATATAATATAAAAGAATATAAGGAGAACAACTAGAAAATAGTCAAGAAACCTTGAATATGAAATTCTAAGATTGAAATAAAAGAAATTTAACAAATCTTCATGTGATGATTATTAGGTTTTAGTCGAATTCATCCGTATCAAAACTATGGATGCATTAGTCTTGTCCATGGAAATAAAATCTAAATCTTATTAGATAGTTTTTATGGTATCCTATAAAATTTATTTAAAGGGAAGACGATGGAGAAAGAATAGAGTTGTCAAATAAGAGCGAAAAAATGCAAGGGAAAAAGATTCCCTACTCTCCTTAGAGTTTCTATTGTGCACTCTTTAAAAAAAAAGCGAAGAAAGTGAGCAAAGAAACAGCTAAAAAAATATTCAAAAAATGGGGCTAAAAATATTGAAAAAAAATCCAATAGAAAAGAATGTAAGGAGAACGAATATAAAATAGTCAAGAAATCTTGAACATGAAATTCTAAGATTGAAAGCAAAGAAATTTTAGAAATCCTTAGGTTTGAGTCAAATTCATCAGTACCAAAACTATCGATGCATTACTCTAATCCATGAAAACAAAAACTAAATCTTATTAGATAGTTTTTATGGTATCCTATAAAAAATTATTTAAAGCGAAGAAGATAGAGAAAGAAATAGAGTTATCAAATAAGAACAGAAGAATGCAAGAGAAGGAGAGTACCTACTCTCCTCGGAGTCTCTGTTGTGTGCTCCTTGAATAAGAAGGGAAGAAAGTGAGAGAAAGAGAGTGTCGGCTCTCACTAGAGTCTCTATTGCACTCCCTAACCTTTCTGTTTAATATTCTATATATATCATTTAAGTTTGAAACTCTCTCATTAATTTTTTTATAGGTTTGAATAACTATTGTCGTGTATATGGTAGAGAAGGGCCTACATTTATTCTAATGAGGAAAAAGTCTTCTTGTGCGCGCACCGTGTGCGCTAATTGGTCACTCATGCGGTGCACAAAAGAACAAAATTATCCTTAGCACACGTGGCAGTATTCACGCATGGTGCACGCTCCTATATCACATGCAGTGTGCAAGAAGGCTCTCTTCTAATGAGATATACAATCTATAAAGGGTAAAAGTTATGCGGTGCAAACTTAATGACATGTTATCTAGAAACATCACCTAAAACCACATCCGGTCTCTAGGCTATTATGCATACTGCTTTGATTTCATCCTTTATTATCTCTTAACAAAATATTGAGTAATTAGTTTTCTAGCTTTCCATTGCCAACTTCCTTTTCTGTCTAAAAGGTATGAATCATATTGGATGAGGTAATTAGATTATTTCCACCATTTATAAAAAAGATAATAAATTTTTTTATATTAAAATCATACATGGGTTTTTTATAAGGATATTTTTGTCTTGGAAAGTGGAACCACACGTCACTAAAGTTATATATAAAATCCAACAAGTGGTTCTTAACTCTTTCATTACTAAATTTATTGGCAGTCAAATCTAGGAATAAGATGAAACTTAGAGCTAAAGAATTAAGCAATGAATAAATCATATTCAACTTAGGGCAATAAGTTGATTAATATTGACCACCCAATTTTTAATTCTTTTAAATTTCTAGAGAAGTTGATAGGCGGTTAACCAAATTTATAAGAGAAATTTTTAAGAAGTAAAATTCAAGAATTGTTTGTTGAAGCAATGAATAAAATATTTATTTTTTCTTATTTTTATTTTTTTGAATCTTAAAGTGAAGAGGACAAGCCATTGCTGACTTCACTTGAAACTTCAAATAAATAAAATTTAAGAAATTATTAGTTTAGGAGATAATTTAAATACTTTATTTTCTTTATTTTTTTGTGAAACTTAAAGTGAGTTCAACAAATGGTTTGTCAACTTCAATTTGAAATTTTGAAAGAAAATAAAAATTAAAAAATCATCAGTTGAGATGATACTATTTTATTTTTTTCTCTTTTTTACTTTTTTTTGAAACTTAAAGTGAAGTCAATAAATGGTTTGCCAACTTCACTTGAAATTTTGAAAAAATTGAAATGATTGTTAACAAGATAATTTATGGCTACCCTCTGGATGGCCTCTAGCTTAAAAAAGGGTCAATTGAAGTTGGCTATGGGTGCTAACTTCACTTTGAGTTCAATAAAAATAAAAGAGAGACCGTTTGATGCAGGTAGATCTAACCTTGTGACCAAATTTGATGTAGGTGAATTTGATAGAGTTTTCTATTGATCTCACACAAACTCCTTGAGAGTTTTCAATTAAGCATCATCAATCTTTCTAAAAAAAATTATTTACAACTCTATTCACTGATTCAAAGGAATATAACAGGGGCCTATTTATAAAACGAAACTAGCCCAAAACTTTTGATTAGGTTAGGAACAAAATACTTCAAAACTAAGAGATTAGAATCATTTGCTAATTGAACATTGAAAAAAATAAGACTCCTAAAAGAGAATAAAATAGGACTCCTAAAGATAATAAAATAAGTTACCTATAGAGTTTAGGATAAAAATAAGACTTATAAGGAGTCTCATAATAAAGCTTTCTTAAAAGCCAAAACTTCTTTTATTTTTACCCATTTGGGCTACATCAATTCCCTCTATCCTAAGAAATTCATCTCCTGACAAACGCCTTGCTATATAATCTTAATAAAGATCTAGATTAAACTTTAGTAGATCTTCTTTAGTTATGCACATATGCTCTTCAAAAAGTATGAAATTTCTAGTAGCCTTAAATACATATAATGACAATAGCATCATCAAGAGCTTCTTTAACCTCTAAAGGTATCTTTATGGTCAAAGAGGGAAGTTGAAGATCTATCTCTTCTTCTAGATTTTCATCATGCTCAAAATAAGTGGTCAACTCTGACATATTGATGATATGGCTCATTTGAATATCAGTTGGTAATTCAAGAAAATATGCATTGTTACTTAGCTTTTTAAAAATCTTAAATGGTCCTATCCATTTTGGTTGCAGCTTGTGAAGTGCTCTATATGTCAATCTCTCAAGATGTAGTCGGACCATTACTTTATCTCCTTCCTTAAACTAAACTTTGTATTGCCTTTTGTTTACTTGCACCTTATACTTATTAGCTTGTTCAACCAATTTTGTTCGCACCTCTGAACAAAATATTTTGAATGTCTAGTGACATCTTTAGCTTCTTCATTAGATTTGAAATGATAAGGAAGAGGACGAAGATCCAATAATAGATAAGGAGATATTCTTGCAACAATTTTAAAAGGAGATTGGCTAGTAGAACGATTAATGAATTATTGTATGCAAATTAAACAGCTGGTAGAAGAGAATCTCATGAGTCGTGATGATCAGCAATGAGACATCTGAGAAGGTTGCCTAAACTTTTATTAATGGCTTTAGTTTGGCCATCATTTTGTGGATGATAAGTACTAGAAAATAGTAATTTTGTTCTTATCATAGCTCATGGAGTCTTCTAGAAATAGCTTATGAATTTGACTTCTCTATTAGATATGGCAATTTTTGGCACACCATGTAAGCTTACTACTTATGAATATCTTAGCAACAGGTAAAGTATTAGATATTTTGTGGTAAGAGATAAAACACATCACTTTTGAGAATCTGTCCACCACTACAAAGATAGAATTGAATCCACTCTTTGCCTTTAGAAGTTCTAGTACAGAATTCATACTAAAGTCTTCTTATAGTCTTTTAGGAATAGGAAGAGGTTGATATAACCAAGCATTTTATTTGTGGCATTTAATAGTTTGATATACTCTACATATTTTAATGAACCTTTCAACTATCTTTGTCATAGGAGGCCAATAAAATCTTTCTTCAAGTAAGGTCAAAGTTTTATCTTTGCTAAAGTATCCTTCTAATTTCACTATATGTAACTCATGGATAAGAAATCCCGAAGAGATGAATTACGTATATCGAGCTTGTTGCTATGAAAGAGATAATCTTTTGGGATGAAATACTTAAATCCTTCAAAAATTTTGCTATTTCAAAGAGAAGTATAAATCTTTTCAAAATCCTTCTACTCTACATACTGATTTTTGAACTCTTCAAATCTAGTTACCTCATCAGTTACGACTACTAATAAGTTAGCTCTACAACTTAAGGCATTTGCTACTTTATTTTTAATTCCTGCCTTATGCTTAAGATGGAAAGTAAACTCTTGTAGATAGCTTATCCACTTAGCATGCTTCAAACTAAGCTTCTCCTACAAATTTATATATATTTAAGGGCTTTATGGTTGGAATATAAAATGAACTTCTTATGGATTAAATGGTATCACTAATATGTAAGAGCTTGAACCACTGTATAGAGTTCCACATTATATGTTGTATTGTTGCTTAGCATCATCGAGCTTCTCACTAAAAAAGGCAATAGAGTATCCTTTTTGACTATGTACACCATTTATGTCAATATGAGATGCATCATAGCTCCGTGAAATACTTTATTGAAATCAGATAGACGAAGAATAGCTTAAGTCATCTATTGTTTGATTAGCTCAAATGCTTTAGTAGTGCCTTTTGTCTATTAGAAGGGAATTTATTTCATACTTTCTATAATAGTTGTTATCATGCTTTTAAAATTTTGAATAAATCGACGATAGAAGGAAGCATGCCCATGAAAAATTTTGTCCTCCCGTATGTTTGTAGGTGTTGGCCATTTTAATATAGCTTTTATCTTTGAGGATTTACTTTTATGCCTGCTAATAAAATGATGAAGCCCCAAAAGATAACTTTGGGCTGCATGAAGGTACATTTTTTCATATTGTTATATAGCTTCTCCCTTCGTAATGTTCTTAAGAGTTACCTTAAGTGCTCCATATGCTCTTCAATGCTTTTAATATATATCAAGATATCATCAAAATAAACTATAACAAATTTGCCAATAAAAGGTTTGATTACTTGGTTCATCATCCACATGAAAATACTAGGAGCATTACACAGTCCGATAGGCATGGGCATCATTTATATAAACCATCCATGGTCTTGAAAGCGGTTTTCCATTTCTCCAAATCAAATGTAAATTTGATGATAACCACTACAAAGATCAAATTAGAAAAGATTATAGAACTAGATCCAGCATGTAGGTAAGTAAGTCGACCCCCTCCTAGCTCCAATGTTCCATTCCAGTTAGCATTTTTTTATTCTCTTGCTGGCCTATTGATTCATTGTGACAAAGGAAGGTCATGGACTAACCATTAAGGAAGGCTAGGATTTCTTTCTTTACATTTTGCTATCCTTTTCATTATAATCTAGGAAACCATTGACTGCCTGTGACATAGAAGAAAACCTTTGTTCTCTTGCAGCAAGGGTCCTCATGTTGCCTTGACGATAGCTGCGAGGGAATCAGGGCCAACCAAGTCATTGAAAGTTTTCTTTCCCTTTGACCTGTCTCACCCTCACCCTCTCAAGAGCTCAAGTTGTTAGTCATCTATGGTGATAAGAGGGACTTTGTTCTCTTTATGGAAAGGGTTACCCTTGTTGTCTCCCCACTCTATCTATTGGGTCCTAGGCTCGATTGGACCCCAACAACCTCTTCACATCTCTTCTGGACAAGCTAGCAAGTTAACCATCAGCGATGTAGCTAGTCTCCTATGTTTTGGCTCTCACAATTGGAAGAATCATCGACAAGGACCTTGTTGACCTATACTCAAGGCCATGAGCTCAACATTAGACTCCAAACCCATAAAATTCACAATTTTATCTTATTAGTATAGGTGGATGGTTCTTGAAGCTGAAAGAAGTGAGCCTCAATTTGCTATGGATCTCGAGTAAAATTTTCGTTGCATCGTGTGCTTGAATTTTGAAATGATATTATATGCTTTTAATAGATATGCTCTATTAATTTATATAATCATGTATCATATTTATCGTAGAAAAAAATGTCATTTTAGTTATGTAGACTATCAAGTTTGATATATATGTCCATGCATGTTTCGAATATTGCATTTTTCGGAGGTGTGTTAGTGTATTATAAAACATTAGAATGGTTGCTCATGTATTCATGAAATTTAAAAATAATAAATAATATATATTTGTAATAAAACTACTGTTTATTTATTTAGTGGAAAAGCTTTTGTGACTGAATTATTTCTTTTCCAGCGACACGGGCCTATGTTGTTTACAAGGGACAAGTTGGCCTTCTAATATATGACAGGTAGGTATTTCATTTTGTTGGACCTATTTGGGGATAAGATGCTTTCCATAGAGCTTAATTCCATTTGCCTACTCCGAATCCACGTTGTGGTGGATTGAAGGAAAAGAAAGGGAGAATGGAGGGAGAAAGAAGAGGCAGGTAAAAAGGTAGTTGACTTCTTCTTAACAGGAGTAGTATAGCAGCAACTAGATTAGCTTAGTCATGTAGAAGTGAAGAAGAATTAAGACTTTCTTCACACAGGAAAAAGGGTGACAACTTGACAAGAGAAAAGAAAAGGTAAAACATTTGCACTTAAACTTCATAAGAGCTAGAAAAGAATTAGGACTCATGAATCATGATCAGTAATGAGTCATGTATCAAACTACCTAAAATAGATTCAATACTTCTAGTTGGTGATAAGTGTCCGAATCTAATAAATCTGATTGAATCCATACCATTAGTTATCATACTCATGTGCTATATGGTAAAGCTCATTTCACATATGGCAATGTATTCCCTATTGAAAATACCTTTTAGAAAATTTTGTTGCTGGTATAGTATCATGCAATGATGGTAAGTTTGAGACATGCATGCATTCTAAACTAATGCATTTGTGTGATTTAGGATTTGTCACATCTGACTATTTAACTCCCTACTGAGGAAGGATGACTGAGAAGATAAAGAGTTTCAAATTTTAGGTTATCACTAAGCAAGCACAAAACTTGCAAAACTGAAACTTCAACAAGATAACTGGTGCACATAAGTTAAAAGGTGAAGTTCTTCTACTTATTTTTGTCACCCCAGAACAAAACCGTTCAAAGTGACAACATAAAACCCAAGCTCATGACAACCACCCTACACCCCATAGGTGGCCTTCACATGACAAGACTTGCACAAATTAAAATTCCATAAGATAACTGACACACAGAAGTTAAAAAGCTGAAGTTCTTCTGCTTATTTTTGTAACCCCAGAACATAACCATTCAAGGTGACAACATAAAACCTACGCTTGTGACAATCACCCTATACCCCACGGATGGCCTTCATATGACAAGACTTGCATAAACTGAAAATCCAACAAGATAGCTGATACACATAAGTTAAAAGTTGAAGTTCTTCAGCTTATTTTTGTCACCCGAGAACACAACCATTCAAAGTGACAACATAAAACCCAAGCTCATGACAACCACCCTACAACCTACAGGTGGCCTTTGCATGACAAGACTCGCATAAACTGAAATTCCAACAAGATAACTTACATATAGAAGTTAAAAGTTGAAGTTCTGCTTATTTTTGTCAATCCAGAGCATAACCATTCAAAGTGACAACATAAAACCTAAGCTCATGACAACCATCCTAAACTCCATGGATGGCCTTCATATGACAAGACTAGCATAAACTGAAATTCCAACAAGACAACTGATCACACACAGAAGTTAAAAGTTGAAGTTCTTCTGCTTATTTTTGTCCAGAACACAACCATTCAAGGTGACAACATAAAACCTAAGCTCATGACAACTACAGTACAGCCCACAGATGGCCTTCATGTTGGAGTGTGGGATGGCTTCAGACAGCGATAGCATTTCACCAGGAGCAGCTGCTACAGCGGTGGCCAACGAGAGTAGTCTTTTTCAACTTGCTTTCCTCAAGCTCTCCTTTAGTCTTAGGGCACTGCAAAGTTGCAAGAAGAACGTAGAATGATTGATATAATTTGGCCTTAGTTTTGTAACTAGAAGACTGTAGCTTTAATTCACAAGAATGAAAAGGAATACAGATGGAGTAAAGGGGCCAAACCTGTTGCTTGATCATTAAGCCATTTGATAGGAATTTTCAAGAAATCAAAACAAACTGTTAGTAGATGCAAAACAAGGATCTTAATTTTCTATTCATCTTGTTAGAAAGACCATGATACAAAAACAAAAGAGACTTCCCTTTGTTTTTTTTCTTTTCTTTTTATTTGTTTGTTTGTTTCCTTTTGTTTTCTTTTAAATAATTCGTAAACAGTTAGACTAGAATTTAAGTTTCATGACAAGGAAAAAATCTGCCAAGATTACTAAAAGTTTGGAAAGAGTTTAGGTAACTGAAAGAGATTATAATTTTTCTAAAATATTCAAATACCATTTTGCATAAAAATCTGCAGAGTGTTATAAAACAAGAATTTTAACTTTAAAATATTTCATATATGGGATTCTATTTATAACTTTTTTTGACTTTGCAAAACTAACGTCTCTCTCCAATCAAATCTTGGAGGAAATATAAATCTAACCAATGAAAAAAAAAGCCTCCTCTTTTACGAGAATAAATGAGTAGCAAATTGATTCCCTATCCTTCCTTTTTTTTTTCTTTTCTCCTATTTTTATCACTTGATTCATCTAGCCTATCGAATCACAGGCAGAAACCATTTAAGAGGAGAATGATAAATGACATCAAAAAATAATAACACTATCAGCAACTTCTAATATTATTAGTTTATGAGGCGTATAGATTTCTTAAATTAATTATAATCAATATCAAGTTAACATATATTATAAAATATTTACTTAGTTTTTAAGTATTAAATAAATCTAGTTTGATTTGTTTATAAAGAAGGAAAAGAAAAAATCAAAAATTATATAAGAAATTCTCATTAATTTGGATTAAATTATTATTATTTGCACTAAATCTCCCATATGGCATTAGATATGCGTGAGTTAAATAGAATGAGATCTAAATACATAATAGTTCCCATCAAAGTTCATTGTTCAAAGAATTAGAATTGTTTCGGTNTACTTCAAAACTAAGAGATTAGAATCATTTGCTAATTGAACATTGAAAAAATAAGACTCCTAAAAGAGAATAAAATAGGACTCCTAAAGATAATAAAATAAGTTACCTATAGAGTTTAGGATAAAAATAAGACTTATAAGGAGTCTCATAATAAAGCTTTCTTAAAAGCCAAAACTTCTTTTATTTTTACCCATTTGGGCTACATCAATTCCCTCTATCCTAAGAAATTCATCTCCTGACAAACGCCTTGCTATATAATCTTAATAAAGATCTAGATTAAACTTTAGTAGATCTTCTTTAGTTATGCACATATGCTCTTCAAAAAGTATGAAATTTCTAGTAGCCTTAAATACATATAATGACAATAGCATCATCAAGAGCTTCTTTAACCTCTAAAGGTATCTTTATGGTCAAAGAGGGAAGTTGAAGATCTATCTCTTCTTCTAGATTTTCATCATGCTCAAAATAAGTGGTCAACTCTGACATATTGATGATATGGCTCATTTGAATATCAGTTGGTAATTCAAGAAAATATGCATTGTTACTTAGCTTTTTAAAAATCTTAAATGGTCCTATCCATTTTGGTTGCAGCTTGTGAAGTGCTCTATATGTCAATCTCTCAAGATGTAGTCGGACCATTACTTTATCTCCTTCCTTAAACTAAACTTTGTATTGCCTTTTGTTTACTTGCACCTTATACTTATTAGCTTGTTCAACCAATTTTGTTCGCACCTCTGAACAAAATATTTTGAATGTCTAGTGACATCTTTAGCTTCTTCATTAGATTTGAAATGATAAGGAAGAGGACGAAGATCCAATAATAGATAAGGAGATATTCTTGCAACAATTTTAAAAGGAGATTGGCTAGTAGAACGATTAATGAATTATTGTATGCAAATTAAACAGCTGGTAGAAGAGAATCTCATGAGTCGTGATGATCAGCAATGAGACATCTGAGAAGGTTGCCTAAACTTTTATTAATGGCTTTAGTTTGGCCATCATTTTGTGGATGATAAGTACTAGAAAATAGTAATTTTGTTCTTATCATAGCTCATGGAGTCTTCTAGAAATAGCTTATGAATTTGACTTCTCTATTAGATATGGCAATTTTTGGCACACCATGTAAGCTTACTACTTATGAATATCTTAGCAACAGGTAAAGTATTAGATATTTTGTGGTAAGAGATAAAACACATCACTTTTGAGAATCTGTCCACCACTACAAAGATAGAATTGAATCCACTCTTTGCCTTTAGAAGTTCTAGTACAGAATTCATACTAAAGTCTTCTTATAGTCTTTTAGGAATAGGAAGAGGTTGATATAACCAAGCATTTTATTTGTGGCATTTAATAGTTTGATATACTCTACATATTTTAATGAACCTTTCAACTATCTTTGTCATAGGAGGCCAATAAAATCTTTCTTCAAGTAAGGTCAAAGTTTTATCTTTGCTAAAGTATCCTTCTAATTTCACTATATGTAACTCATGGATAAGAAATCCCGAAGAGATGAATTACGTATATCGAGCTTGTTGCTATGAAAGAGATAATCTTTTGGGATGAAATACTTAAATCCTTCAAAAATTTTGCTATTTCAAAGAGAAGTATAAATCTTTTCAAAATCCTTCTACTCTACATACTGATTTTTGAACTCTTCAAATCTAGTTACCTCATCAGTTACGACTACTAATAAGTTAGCTCTACAACTTAAGGCATTTGCTACTTTATTTTTAATTCCTGCCTTATGCTTAAGATGGAAAGTAAACTCTTGTAGATAGCTTATCCACTTAGCATGCTTCAAACTAAGCTTCTCCTACAAATTTATATATATTTAAGGGCTTTATGGTTGGAATATAAAATGAACTTCTTATGGATTAAATGGTATCACTAATATGTAAGAGCTTGAACCACTGTATAGAGTTCCACATTATATGTTGTATTGTTGCTTAGCATCATCGAGCTTCTCACTAAAAAAGGCAATAGAGTATCCTTTTTGACTATGTACACCATTTATGTCAATATGAGATGCATCATAGCTCCGTGAAATACTTTATTGAAATCAGATAGACGAAGAATAGCTTAAGTCATCTATTGTTTGATTAGCTCAAATGCTTTAGTAGTGCCTTTTGTCTATTAGAAGGGAATTTATTTCATACTTTCTATAATAGTTGTTATCATGCTTTTAAAATTTTGAATAAATCGACGATAGAAGGAAGCATGCCCATGAAAAATTTTGTCCTCCCGTATGTTTGTAGGTGTTGGCCATTTTAATATAGCTTTTATCTTTGAGGATTTACTTTTATGCCTGCTAATAAAATGATGAAGCCCCAAAAGATAACTTTGGGCTGCATGAAGGTACATTTTTTCATATTGTTATATAGCTTCTCCCTTCGTAATGTTCTTAAGAGTTACCTTAAGTGCTCCATATGCTCTTCAATGCTTTTAATATATATCAAGATATCATCAAAATAAACTATAACAAATTTGCCAATAAAAGGTTTGATTACTTGGTTCATCATCCACATGAAAATACTAGGAGCATTACACAGTCCGATAGGCATGGGCATCATTTATATAAACCATCCATGGTCTTGAAAGCGGTTTTCCATTTCTCCAAATCAAATGTAAATTTGATGATAACCACTACAAAGATCAAATTAGAAAAGATTATAGAACTAGATCCAGCATGTAGGTAAGTAAGTCGACCCCCTCCTAGCTCCAATGTTCCATTCCAGTTAGCATTTTTTTATTCTCTTGCTGGCCTATTGATTCATTGTGACAAAGGAAGGTCATGGACTAACCATTAAGGAAGGCTAGGATTTCTTTCTTTACATTTTGCTATCCTTTTCATTATAATCTAGGAAACCATTGACTGCCTGTGACATAGAAGAAAACCTTTGTTCTCTTGCAGCAAGGGTCCTCATGTTGCCTTGACGATAGCTGCGAGGGAATCAGGGCCAACCAAGTCATTGAAAGTTTTCTTTCCCTTTGACCTGTCTCACCCTCACCCTCTCAAGAGCTCAAGTTGTTAGTCATCTATGGTGATAAGAGGGACTTTGTTCTCTTTATGGAAAGGGTTACCCTTGTTGTCTCCCCACTCTATCTATTGGGTCCTAGGCTCGATTGGACCCCAACAACCTCTTCACATCTCTTCTGGACAAGCTAGCAAGTTAACCATCAGCGATGTAGCTAGTCTCCTATGTTTTGGCTCTCACAATTGGAAGAATCATCGACAAGGACCTTGTTGACCTATACTCAAGGCCATGAGCTCAACATTAGACTCCAAACCCATAAAATTCACAATTTTATCTTATTAGTATAGGTGGATGGTTCTTGAAGCTGAAAGAAGTGAGCCTCAATTTGCTATGGATCTCGAGTAAAATTTTCGTTGCATCGTGTGCTTGAATTTTGAAATGATATTATATGCTTTTAATAGATATGCTCTATTAATTTATATAATCATGTATCATATTTATCGTAGAAAAAAATGTCATTTTAGTTATGTAGACTATCAAGTTTGATATATATGTCCATGCATGTTTCGAATATTGCATTTTTCGGAGGTGTGTTAGTGTATTATAAAACATTAGAATGGTTGCTCATGTATTCATGAAATTTAAAAATAATAAATAATATATATTTGTAATAAAACTACTGTTTATTTATTTAGTGGAAAAGCTTTTGTGACTGAATTATTTCTTTTCCAGCGACACGGGCCTATGTTGTTTACAAGGGACAAGTTGGCCTTCTAATATATGACAGGTAGGTATTTCATTTTGTTGGACCTATTTGGGGATAAGATGCTTTCCATAGAGCTTAATTCCATTTGCCTACTCCGAATCCACGTTGTGGTGGATTGAAGGAAAAGAAAGGGAGAATGGAGGGAGAAAGAAGAGGCAGGTAAAAAGGTAGTTGACTTCTTCTTAACAGGAGTAGTATAGCAGCAACTAGATTAGCTTAGTCATGTAGAAGTGAAGAAGAATTAAGACTTTCTTCACACAGGAAAAAGGGTGACAACTTGACAAGAGAAAAGAAAAGGTAAAACATTTGCACTTAAACTTCATAAGAGCTAGAAAAGAATTAGGACTCATGAATCATGATCAGTAATGAGTCATGTATCAAACTACCTAAAATAGATTCAATACTTCTAGTTGGTGATAAGTGTCCGAATCTAATAAATCTGATTGAATCCATACCATTAGTTATCATACTCATGTGCTATATGGTAAAGCTCATTTCACATATGGCAATGTATTCCCTATTGAAAATACCTTTTAGAAAATTTTGTTGCTGGTATAGTATCATGCAATGATGGTAAGTTTGAGACATGCATGCATTCTAAACTAATGCATTTGTGTGATTTAGGATTTGTCACATCTGACTATTTAACTCCCTACTGAGGAAGGATGACTGAGAAGATAAAGAGTTTCAAATTTTAGGTTATCACTAAGCAAGCACAAAACTTGCAAAACTGAAACTTCAACAAGATAACTGGTGCACATAAGTTAAAAGGTGAAGTTCTTCTACTTATTTTTGTCACCCCAGAACAAAACCGTTCAAAGTGACAACATAAAACCCAAGCTCATGACAACCACCCTACACCCCATAGGTGGCCTTCACATGACAAGACTTGCACAAATTAAAATTCCATAAGATAACTGACACACAGAAGTTAAAAAGCTGAAGTTCTTCTGCTTATTTTTGTAACCCCAGAACATAACCATTCAAGGTGACAACATAAAACCTACGCTTGTGACAATCACCCTATACCCCACGGATGGCCTTCATATGACAAGACTTGCATAAACTGAAAATCCAACAAGATAGCTGATACACATAAGTTAAAAGTTGAAGTTCTTCAGCTTATTTTTGTCACCCGAGAACACAACCATTCAAAGTGACAACATAAAACCCAAGCTCATGACAACCACCCTACAACCTACAGGTGGCCTTTGCATGACAAGACTCGCATAAACTGAAATTCCAACAAGATAACTTACATATAGAAGTTAAAAGTTGAAGTTCTGCTTATTTTTGTCAATCCAGAGCATAACCATTCAAAGTGACAACATAAAACCTAAGCTCATGACAACCATCCTAAACTCCATGGATGGCCTTCATATGACAAGACTAGCATAAACTGAAATTCCAACAAGACAACTGATCACACACAGAAGTTAAAAGTTGAAGTTCTTCTGCTTATTTTTGTCCAGAACACAACCATTCAAGGTGACAACATAAAACCTAAGCTCATGACAACTACAGTACAGCCCACAGATGGCCTTCATGTTGGAGTGTGGGATGGCTTCAGACAGCGATAGCATTTCACCAGGAGCAGCTGCTACAGCGGTGGCCAACGAGAGTAGTCTTTTTCAACTTGCTTTCCTCAAGCTCTCCTTTAGTCTTAGGGCACTGCAAAGTTGCAAGAAGAACGTAGAATGATTGATATAATTTGGCCTTAGTTTTGTAACTAGAAGACTGTAGCTTTAATTCACAAGAATGAAAAGGAATACAGATGGAGTAAAGGGGCCAAACCTGTTGCTTGATCATTAAGCCATTTGATAGGAATTTTCAAGAAATCAAAACAAACTGTTAGTAGATGCAAAACAAGGATCTTAATTTTCTATTCATCTTGTTAGAAAGACCATGATACAAAAACAAAAGAGACTTCCCTTTGTTTTTTTTCTTTTCTTTTTATTTGTTTGTTTGTTTCCTTTTGTTTTCTTTTAAATAATTCGTAAACAGTTAGACTAGAATTTAAGTTTCATGACAAGGAAAAAATCTGCCAAGATTACTAAAAGTTTGGAAAGAGTTTAGGTAACTGAAAGAGATTATAATTTTTCTAAAATATTCAAATACCATTTTGCATAAAAATCTGCAGAGTGTTATAAAACAAGAATTTTAACTTTAAAATATTTCATATATGGGATTCTATTTATAACTTTTTTTGACTTTGCAAAACTAACGTCTCTCTCCAATCAAATCTTGGAGGAAATATAAATCTAACCAATGAAAAAAAAAGCCTCCTCTTTTACGAGAATAAATGAGTAGCAAATTGATTCCCTATCCTTCCTTTTTTTTTTTTTTCTCCTATTTTTATCACTTGATTCATCTAGCCTATCGAATCACAGGCAGAAACCATTTAAGAGGAGAATGATAAATGACATCAAAAAATAATAACACTATCAGCAACTTCTAATATTATTAGTTTATGAGGCGTATAGATTTCTTAAATTAATTATAATCAATATCAAGTTAACATATATTATAAAATATTTACTTAGTTTTTAAGTATTAAATAAATCTAGTTTGATTTGTTTATAAAGAAGGAAAAGAAAAAATCAAAAATTATAAGAAATTCTCATTAATTTGGATTAAATTATTATTATTTGCACTAAATCTCCCATATGGCATTAGATATGCGTGAGTTAAATAGAATGAGATCTAAATACATAATAGTTCCCATCAAAGTTCATTGTTCAAAGAATTAGAATTGTTTCGGTACTAGATCGGTACGAAATATACTGTACCAAACTAATAGCATTTTGGTCGGATGAATTAGTAAGCTTTAAGTGATGAACTACTAGTTCAAATTGGATCAAACCAAGTAGTTTGGTTTGAGATGGTTTGGCTCGAGACGTCTCTTGTACCAAATCGAAAGGTCAAACTTCTTGACTTTTGATAGGTTTGGTTCAGCTCACTTTGAACCATCAAGTTCAGAAGGATTTGGCATACAATGATCTCTACTTAGACTTGGGGTGGCTTTGCTAGTACTTAAGTCCTACCCCTGCGAAGTACATACTTCGGCACCATAGGAGTGAAATTGAATTAGATTCAAGCAAAAATTAACTTAAAAATCCATATCTAGATGCTACAACTTAGAGTTGATTTAACCCTAGTGAACCAATGCTAAGTCTTAAAGCTAGTTCAGGCTAAATCTAAGTTAGACCAAGATTCACCTCGGTTCACTCATAAGGTTATATCTCATTATTGGCAAATCCTATTCCTTATCGCTTATGAGAACCTTAGGTATGGTAAGTCTACGATTTTAGGTGATGGACTTCGTTAATTTTATTTATCTTTTGAGATAAAAGAGAATAAAGGTTGTATTTAATTTTAAAAATATTTTTATTTTATTATTTTTTACAAATAATTTTTTTTAATGTCTAGAAAATATATTTGTTAAGTGAGAATAAAATTATTTCTCTTTCTTACTTCCATTGTATAAATGTGTTCTCTTAAAAACAAAGGTGCAAAAAAAATAAAAAATAAAAAAGGTAAAAAAGATCATCCACTCTTTTCTTTCCAGGTTTTCTATTTTTGTTTGCTATTTTCTTTTTTTTGATGCAAAATAGTGAAAATGGCTTGAAATTATTTTTAATTTTCTATTATCTCGAAGGTGTGTTTCTCAAGAAAATTATTTTTTTTAAATTGCCAAATATTTTTTTTTATTTTATATGAAGATGAAGATAGAAAATAGGTTTTGCTACCAAAAACTAAAACTAAACACACCTTTGATATTTTCATTACCTTCTGCTCTCGGAGCCGAGCGTTCTCTTCCTTCAGTCGTTTACATTCCCTTTCCAGTTCCGAGATGTAGGCCTATTTTATTAAATAGAGAAGAAAGCATTAGAAAGAGCAGAAGTCTTTACATAAAAAGATGGACACAATGTGAACTCTTGGATGCCATGCTTCAAGGTCACTTCATAAGAAACATTTAATCTACCAGCAGTGGATTTTAAGCTTGCTTTCAACTAAGCTCGCATCCATTAAGGCTACAAAGTGGTCAGGCCTGAATCAGAGACGACAACTTGTACCTGAAACCCATCATTTTGGCCATGGGCATGAGCAGCAGACTCGATTTTGGATCATTCTTTTCCTAGCTTCTTTGCATTTTGCTCAACCATTTCCTTGAGGTAGTTTGGTTAAAATTAGTTTGTTCACTCTCTATATCAGGGTGAAAAGAGGTCTATTGGTATCCACCACCATTTTATCCATGATCCATTGTTGCCCTCGGAAGTTGTGAGGGTTGAGGGAACTTTGGTGATGGAGTGATGGTGGAATGGCATGGGCATGAATATTGGTGGTTGTGGAGGCATGAGTCCTTTCAATTTTCTTAAGCCTTTGGAATAATTCATCTATAGCTATTAGAGTTGATATTTTTGCTAGGCTTAAGGCTATTTTCTTGAATATCATCAAGGATGGTAGCACAGATGGATGAAGACATCGTATTCTCGTCATCTTCCTTATATTGAAGTACTTGCTGTTGAATTGATGCATCGGCCTTTTTTGATGCCATAGCTCTGCATTGTTAAATTCAAAGAGGTAATAAAATGGACATTTTAGATTCTTTTCTTTTTTTTTTTTTTGAGAGCCTTATGTTTTAAAAAAGAAACTTAAACTTATTGTTTTGATGTAGAAATAGTATAGGATAAGAAGAACTTAGATTTAAGAGAGAATAAAACATAAACTTATTTGATTTAGTGTTGAAGTAATAAGGACCAATGTTTTCTAAGCAAATTGATGAATACAATAAGTTGAATTTTTTCCATTGCTTTAGTGGTTATTAAGTTTCCTTTTATCATAATACTCATATATCCATGTTTCAAAGTTATTTTAAATGAGATTTCGAAGCTTAGCATGCGAATCAATTAAAAAAAATATAAATCAAGTAATATCACTAGGAAAGGTGGCCATCTAGTCACTAGTTATTTTCTTTCTTGACAAATTGTGAGCATTGAAAATGAAATTGCGATAAATACCTAAAATGAATATTCTATGCAGAGGTAAGTTTAAATAAGATAACAAAAATCATGTCAATAAAGTGAAGCATAAAAATCTTACATGATTTGACTTATGATTATTTAAGTTAATGAAAAATGTAATTAAACATGATTTGCTAAAATTGTAGATCGTATAATGTATAATTAGATATGCTTGATGTAGTCTTAATATCTTAGTTCATTGCTTTATTATGACATTGTAAATGATCTACTTTCATTTAAAAATAAGATCTATATTTTATATGTTAAGAGACTTGGATATCATCCAATATAGTCATTTTTAATTACACCTATTACTAGAGATAATGACAGCTAATAAATTGTCAGGGAAGTACATAACAAAGCAAAATAAGATTAGGGGAAAGAGCAATATTAAATCTATGCATGCTGGTCAATAATATGAAATCCACTACCATTAATTTTAGGCTGTATAAAAAGAATATCTATTGCACTTAAATGTACACACACACACACACACACACACACACACACACACATATATATATATATATATATATATATATATATATATATATATATATATATGCAATATATATATGTATATGTATATATTGCACTTATATATATATATATATATATATATATGTATGTATTTATGTATGCATGTATGTATGAATGTATATAAATCACATCTCTCAAGTGAAAGGTATAGTTTTTTTTTTTACTTAATTCTTTATCTATATCATTGCACACATACTAGGCATGTTAAATATACTATACATGAATTTTGGTGGTTGGAAGAGAATCAGAATGTTATAGGAGTGGTGATAATTATATCCAAATAATTTGCATAATAGTTTCTATCTATAGCCATGATATATTAACCATATCCTCTCAAAAAAATGTACTGCTCACATCCACATGTTTTTGCATTTTATGCATAAGTAACGCTATATACTATTTTTTTAATGTTTTGTTAAAAAATTGCAAACTTTATGAATTTTTTTTATTTATATTTTTAACTAAAAAAGAATAGAAAATAAATTTACTAACTAAAGGTTCAATCTATCCAATTTTTCCTATATATAATAAAATATATTTTTATAAAAAAAGAATGACAAAATATTAAAATAAATGGAACATCAAGTTTTTAGCATAAACTCTAAGAATGTGAAATGCAAATTTTTATCATACCAAGAAAGAGAAAGAAAAGATCGATGAATTTTGCCACTAATTTGAGAAATTGGAAATAATATTAAAAAAATATAATATAAAAGCATATAAGGAGAACAACAAGAAAATAGTCAATAAACCTTGAATATGAAATTATAAGATTGAAATAAAAGAAATTTAACAAATCTTCATGTGATGATTATTCGGTCTGAGTCGAATTCATCTGTATCAAAACTATGGATGCATTACTCTAGTCCATGGAAATAAAATCTAAATCTTATTAGATAGTTTTTATGATGTCCTATAAAAAATTATTTAAAATGAAGAAGATGGAGAAAGAATAGAGTTGTCAAATAAGAGCAAAAAATGCAAGGGAAAAAGATTCCCTACTCTCCTTAGAGTCTCTATTGTGCACTCTTAAAAAAAAAGCGAAGAAAGTGAGCAAAGGAATAGCTAAAAAAGTATTCAAAAAATGGGGCTAAAAATATTGAAAAAAATCCAATAGAAAAGAATATAAGGAGAACGAATATAAAATAGTCAAGAATCTTGAACATGAAATTCTAAGATTGAAAGCAAAGAAATTTTAGAAATCCTCATGTGATGATTATTAGGTTTGAGTCGAATTCATCGGTACCAAAACTATGGATGCATTACTCTAATCCATGGAAACAAAAACTAAATCTTATTAGATAGTTTTTGTGGTATCCTATAAAAAATTATTTAAAGCAAAGAAGATAGAGAAAGAAATAGAGTTATCAAATAAGAACAGAAGAATGCAAGAGAAGGAGAGTACCTACTCTCCTTGGAGTCTCTGTTGCTGGCTCCTTGAATAAGAAGGGAATAAAGTGAGAGAAAGAGAGTGCCTACTCTCACTAGAGTCTCTATTGCACTCCCTAACCTTTCTGTTTAATATTCTATATATATCATTTATTTTTGTAACGCTCTCATTAATTTTTTTTATAGGTTTGCAATAACTATTGTCGTGTATATGGAAGAGACGGGCCCACATTTATTTTTAATGAGGAAAAAGTCTTCATGCACCTCATGCGCGCACCATGCGCGCTGATTGGTCACTCATGCGGTGCACAAAAGGATGAAATTATCCTTAGCATGCATGGCAGTACACGCACATGGTGCGTGCGCTCCTATATCACATGTGGTGCAAGAAGACTTTCTCTTCTAATGAGATATGCAATTCATAAAGGGTAAAAGTTATGCGGTGCAAGCTTAATGACATGTTATCTAGAAACATCACCTAAAACCACATCCGGTCTCCAGGCTATTATGCATATTGCTATGATTTCATCCTTTATTATCTCTTAACAAAATATTGACGTAATTAGTTTTCTAGCTTTCCATCACCAACTTCCTTATCAGTCTAAAAGGTATGAATCATATTAGATGAGGTAATTAGATTATTTCCACCATTTATAAAAAAGATAATAAATTTTTGATATTAAAATCATGCATGGGTTTTTTATACGGATATTTTTTGTCTTGGAAAGTGGAACCCCACGTCACTATAGTTATATATAAAATCCAAAAATGGTTCTTAACTCTTCTGTTACCAAATCTATTGGTAGTCAAATGGGAGTCGAGCAGTGAATAAGTTGCAACTTAGAGCTAAAGAATTAAGCAATGAATAAACTATATTCAACTTAGGGCAATAAGTTGATTAATATTGACCATCCAATTTTTAATTCTTTTAAATTTCTAGGGAAGTTGATTAACCGAATTATAAGAGAAATTTTTAAGAAGTAAAATTCAAGAATTGTTAGATGAAGCGATGAATAAAATATTTATTTTTTCTTATTTTTATTTTTTTGAATCTTAAAGTGAAGATGACAAGCCATTGCTGACTTCACTTGAAACTTCAAAAAATAAAATTTAAGAAATTATTAGTTAAGGTGATGATTTAAATACTTTATTTATTTTATTTTATTTTGAAACTTAAAGTGAGTTCAACAAATGGTTTGTCAACTTTAATTTGAAATTTTGAAAGAAAATAAAAATTAAAAAATAATCAATTGAGATGATACTATTTTGTTTTTTTTCTCTTTTTTACTTTTTTTTGAAACTTAAAGTGAAGTCAATAAATGGTTTGCCAACTTCACTTAATATTTTGAAAAAAATTAAAATTATTGTTAGAAAGATGATTTATGGCTTCCCTCTGGATGGCCTCTAGCTTAAAAAAGGATCAATTGAAGTTGGCTATGGGTGCTAACTTCACTTTGAGTTCAATAAAAATAAAAGAGAGATCGTTGGATGCAGGTAGATCTAACCTTGTGACCAAATTTGATGTAGGTGAATTTGATAGAGTTGTCTATTGATCTCACACTAACTCCTTGAGAGTTTTCAATTAAGCATCTTCAATCTTTCTAAAAAAATTATTTACAACTCTATTCACTGATTCAAATGAATATACCAGGGGCCTATTTATAAAACGAAACTAGCCCAAAACTTTTGATCAGGTTTGGAACAAAATACTTCAAAACAAAATACTTCAAAAACTAAGAGATTAGAATCGTTGGATAATTGAATATTGACAAAAATAAGACTCCTAAAAGAGAATAAAATAGGACTCCTAAAGATAATAAAATAAGTTTCCTATAGAGTTTAGGGTAAAAATAAGACTCATAAGGAGTCTCATAATAAAGTTTTTTTAAAAGCCAAAACTTATTTTATTTTTATCCATTTGGGCTACATCAATTCCCTCTATCTTAAGAAATTCATCTCCTGACAAATGCCTTGCTATATAATCTTAATAAAGATCTAGATTAAACTTTAGCAGATCTTCTTTAGTTATGCACATATGCTCTTCAGAAAGTATGTTCTTCCAGCGAACAAGAAATTTCTAATAGCCTTAATTACATATAATAACTATAGCATCATCGAGAACTTCTTTAACCTCTATAGGTAACTTTATGGTCAAAGAGGAAGTTGAAGATCTATCTCTTCTTCTAGATTTTCGTCATGCTCAAAATAAGTGGTCAATTCTAACATATTGATGATAGGGCTCATTTGAATATAAGTTGATAATTCAAGAAAATATGCATTGTTACTTAGCTTTTTAAAAATCTTAAATGGTCCTATCCATTTTGGTTGCAGTTTGTGAAGTGCTCTGTATGTCAGTCTCTTAAGATAGCCGGACCATTACTTTATCTCCTTCCTTAAACTAAACTTTGTATTGCCTTTTGTTTACTTGTACCTTATACTTAATAGCTTGTTCAGCCAATTTGTTCGCACCTTTGAACAAAATATTTTGAATGTCTAGTGACACCTTTAGCTTCTTCATTAGATTTGAAATGATAAGAAAGAGGACGAAGATCCAATAATAGATAAGGAGATATTCTTGCAACAATTTTAAAAGAAGATTGGCAAGTAGAATAATTAATGAATTTGTTGACCCAATTATTGATTTTGATGAATAGCTAAAACCACTTGAGTATATTTCTTATGTTACTAATGATTTTAATTAAGTATTTCAGGAATTTAAAATTTTTAATTAATCAAAATCCAAGAAAAATTGATTTTGAATCCATATCTTGTGTCAAGTGTCAAGTTTCAGTAATTAGAGCCGACTCTACAAGTATTAGAGCCGACTCCAGAGCGTATCAGAATAGTTTGGCACTTTCAGCACGAATTAGAGCCAACTTCTGCAGAGATTAGAGCCGACTCTAATCAAAAGATAGAGACCTCATTTCTGTGTCAAATTAGAGCCGACTCCTGTAGAGAATTAGAGCCGACTCTAATGGTTATACAGAGACTGTTTTTCATGGCTCAATTAGAGCCAACTTCCGTATTCGCTAGAGCCGACTTTCACACGAGATGTGTCGACCCCATAAAAAGCTAGAGCTGACTCCATGATGAGCAAGTTTTCATTTTAAATATCCCGAGTTAGAGCCGACTCTAGGTCCTATTAGAGTCGACTCTAATCTATCAGAGGCGGATTTCAGAAGTATCATAGATGACTCCAACGGTTATCTTTTCTCTATCAAATCTCGATGGCTCTTTCCTCTTTCGTGCTAAACATAGCCATAAGTACTTTTAACATCTAGTTTTTATTTAAAAATAAATTTAAAGGAGATTATAAAAGAAGAGCCATCGGACCGTTTAAAAAAGAAGAAGAAAAAGAGAGAAAATAGAATTAAAAATCAAAAGGGATAGAGTTCAAGTTTGAATCCTTTTGTTCAAAACTGAGTTTAGAGAAATTTAAAGTATTCAAAAGCCAACTTTGAAAGATTTCTATCAAATCAAGAGAAGAAGCAAAGAGCTCTAGTTCTTCAAAAGCATCTACATCAATGATTCTTCCAAAGCTTCAAGCCCAACTTGAGGAAGATTATTTCAGAGAAAAAGAAGAAAAGAAGAAAAGTCTAACTTTAAAAATCTTCTAATCAGGCTCTTCTATTTCTATCTTGTTTATATTATCTTATTTGTTCATTTGAGGAGCTTTGTATCTGTTGTAACCATACTCTTATTACATTTGATTACTGATTCAATCAGGTGATTAAATCAGGGAAGGCAGATTAGCCTTGGTCAAGCAAGAAAGCTTGGGATAGATTTTGTGCTGGTAAATCGATGAAAATTGGCTAGATTCATTGTGATCTCGTTGCTAAAACAATAGGTCTAAGTTGTGAGCTTGAAAAATAATTTTGCTATAATCAAGCTGATTATAGTGTAGGCCCAAGAGTTTCTTGGGAGTGGATGTAGGTGTAGCTAACACCGAACCACTTTAAATCTTTGTGTTTGTCATGCTTGTCTCTCTTTCTTTTTGCTCTATTTTTATACATTGCTTTGCATTCTTAGCACCTCACTCATTGCATATATCCTTGTGCACTATCACTTTGTAAAATTATTTTAAGAGCCAAAATTTTTAAGAACCAATTCATCCTCTCTCCTCTTGGGTTGCTATCTGGGCCAACAATTGGTATCAGAGCTAGTGCTTATCCTTTCTTGATTTAATAATTAAGAGCTAAAGATCCAAATGGCAGCTCAAGCTAGTTCTTCTTTTTCTGAGGGACAATCCATAAATCGTCCATCTTTATTTAATGGCACTAACTATTCATATTGAAAACCTAGAATGAGAATATTTATTCAAGCTTTAGACTATGATTTATGGAGTATCATTATCAATGGTCCTAGCACTCCTACATACTTTGTAGATGAATCAATTATTCCTAAGCCCAAAAGGAATTGGAATGAGAATGATAGAAATATGGCCCAGCTCAATGCCAAGACCATGAATGTCCTATATTGCTCCTTGGATGCAAATAAATTTAATAGAATATCTACTTGCATCTCAGCCAAGGAGATATGATTAGTTGGAAGTTACCCATGAGGATACTAACCAGGTTAAAGAGTCAAAGATTAACATTCTTGTGCATAAATATAAACTCTTTAACATGGATCAAAATGAGTCCATTACTTGCGTGTACACTAGATTTACTGATATAGTGAATGGATTAAAAAGTCTTGAAAAGATCTATACTAATTCTGAACTTGTTAAAAAAATTCTTAGGTCCCTTCCAAGAGTATGGAAAGCTAAAGTGATAGCAATCCAAGAAGCCAAGGATCTTTAAAGTTTACTTTTGGAGGAGTTTCTTGGATCACTCGTGACCCATGAACTCACAATGAAGCAACATCAAGAAGAAGATGTGAAGAAGAAGAGGACTATTGCACTTAAAGCTACTGAAAAGAAATGAGCAGCAGTGAAGAAGATAATGACGAAAATAACACCGCTCTCGTTGTAAGAAAGTTTAAGAAATTTATGCAAAAAGAAGGCCTTTTCATAAAAGAAAACTTGGTGTCAAAATGGAAGAAGATAAGAAGAAGGATAAGAAAAAAGAGAAGGATCCCATGATATGCTATGAATATAAAAAGCTTGGATATTACAAATCTAAATGTCCTCAGCTTAAAAAGGGATTTAAAAAGAAAAAGAAAGCGTATGTTGCAACTTGGAGTAACAGTGATGAATCTTCATCTGAAGATGAACAATAAAAAGTTGCCAACATATTTTATGGCCAATGAAGAATAGATAAGTTCTAAAAACTCTACTTATGACTTTATTTTTGATGAACTTTATGATGCTTTTAATGAATTATTGAATGATTTCAAAGTTTTGAAAACAAAGAACAAGGTTTTAAAAACTAAAAATCTAAATCTTCTTAAAAAGAAAGATGAATTTGCCATTGAATTTGAAAAGATAAAATCTAAAAAGCTAGATTTAAAAAAAAAATATTTTTTTTATTAAAAATCAAAATTTAAAAAATAAAGTAAAAAAATATAAAAATATCATTGATAAGTTTACTTATAGCTCGGAAAGACTCAATATACTCTTAAATAATCAAAGATCTATTTTTAATAAGGCTGGTTTGGGTTACAAACCACATAAGAAACAAAAATTTGTTAACAATTTTTTGTAAAGAAATTGATTAAAATGATATTTCCTATTTTTATTGTGATAAAAAAGGGCATAAATCCTATGCTTACAATCATAAGATTTCTTATTTAAATGGTGGTTATAAAGGTAAAATGATTTGGGTTCCAAAAGGAACTATATTTGCTGCTACTAACCATGAAGGATCCAAGAAGGCTTGGGTATCTAAACATAAGATGTGATTACTTTACAGGAGTGTCTTGTAGCCAAAGGATTAAAAAGAAAATTGTATCTTGATAGCGGCTGTTCAAGACACATGATGGGTGACAAAGATCAATTCATTACTCTTGAAGCCAAAAGAGATGGAGTGATGACCTTTGAAGATAATGGTCAAGGATACATCATGTGTATTGATAAAATTTAGATCACTCCATCCACTTTTATTGAAACTATTTTATATGTTGATGGCTTGAAACACAACTTGATTAGCATTAGCCAACTATGCAATAAAGGTTCAAAGTTTCTTTTGAAGCATCTATTTGCACGGTATCTAATCCTATTGATAATAGCATTATCTTTGTTGGAAATAGAAATGATAATGTATACTAATTGACTTAGATAATTTATCTATAAGTAACCATTGCCTAATTGTTGATAATGCTAAGGTGAATGAGATTGGATAGCTATGGCATGGTAGATTAGGTCACACACTTAATTTTAAAATTGCTTAGAATGGATTTGATTAAAGGTCTTCCAAAATTAGATTTTAAAAATAATAGAGTTTGTGATGCATGTCAATTTAGAAAACAAACTAGGAACTCTTTCAAATTCAAAAACATTATTTCAACTTCTAGGCCACTCGAGCTACTATACATGGACCTTTTTGGACCTACTAAAACTACTAGTTTAGAAGGAAAAAAATATGATCTTATGATAGTAGATGATTACTTTAGATTCATTTCGGTACTGTTTTTAGCTCATAAAGATGAGATTTTCTTGGTATTTCTAAAATTCTTCAAGAAAGTCACAAATGAGACAAATATTAGCATAGTGTCTCTTAGAAGTGATCATAAAACTAAATTTAAAAATTATTTATTAAAAACTTTTGCATTAAAAATAACATCCATCATAATTTTTTAGCACCCAGGACACCTCAACAAAATGGGATGATAGAAAGAAAATATAAGACTTTATAGGACATGGCCCGTACCATGCTATATGAAAGCTAACTCCCAAAATATTTTTGGATGAAAGCTATAAACACAACATATTACATCCTAAATAGAGCCTTGGTTAGACCAATTCTTAAGAAAACACTCTATGAACTATGGTATGATAGAAAACCCAATATTAGCTACATTTATGCATTTGATTGTAGATGTTTCATTCATAACAATAAAAAGAATAACCTAGAAAAGTTTGATGCTAAGTCAGATAAAGGTATATTCTTAGGATATTCTACATCTAGCAAGGCATATAGAGTATTTAATAAGAAGTATTTGATTGTAGAAGAGTCAATTCATGTAGTGTTTGATGAGTTTTTAGCATCAAGTTCTGAAAGGAAAGATGATGAGAAACTAATATACTTGGAAGAGATTTTGAAAATTGAATGTTGATGTATCTTCAGATCATGAACTTGAAGCTAAGGATGATGACTTACCTAAGAATGGTGATGCTGATACTACTCGTATTGATACAGATCTACCTAGAGACTAGAGATATGCTTATGGTCATCCAAAGGACCTAATCATAGGTAATCCATCTCAAGGTGTAAAAACTAGATCATCCATAAGAAATATCAATAATCATCTTGCATTTGTGTCTCATATAGAGCCCAAAACTATTGAAGAAGCTGAAAAGAATGGTTATTGGATGTTAGCTATGCAAGAGGAATTAAATCAGTTCACTAGGAATAAGGTATGAACCCTAGTTGATAGACCCAAAGATTATCTAGTTATAGGATCCAAATGGGTATTTAGAAATAAGTTAGATGAAGATGACACTGTTGTTAGAAATACAACTAGACAAGTTGCAAAAGGATATAATCAGGAAGAAGGTATCGATTTTGATGAAACCTTTGCATCTGTTGCTAGATTAGAAGCCATAAGGTTGTTACTTGCATTTGCATATTACATGAACATTAATTTATTTTAGATAGATGTAAAAAGTACATTTTAAAATGATTTTATAAATAAAAAAATTTATGTTGAACAACCATCTGGTTTTGAGGATCATAAATTTCTAAATTATATTTTTAAACTACACAAAGCACTCTATGGTTTAAAACAAGCATCTAGAGCTTGGCCTTGGTATGATAGACTTAGTAAGTTTTTGATTGAAAATAATTTTTTTAGAAGCAATATTGATAAAACCCTATTTTTGAAAAGAAAAAAAAAGATTTATTAGTGGTATAGATTTATGTTAATGATATAGTATTTGATGCTACTAACAATCTTCTTTGTCAAGATTTTGCAAAGTTAATGTAAGAAAAATTTGAAATGAGCATGATGAAAGAACTGAACTTCTTCCTTGGACTTCAAATCAAACAAGAAAGAGATGGAATTTTCATTAACCAAACAAAATATATAAAAAAATTCTTAAGAAGTTTGGAATGAAAATCGTCAAATCTCTTAGCCCACCAATGAGTCCTTCATGTAATCTCGATAAAGATAAAGATGATAAAACGGTAGATCAAAACTTTATAGAGGTATGATTAGTTCTCTACTTTATTTAATAGCTAGTAAACCTGATATTATGTTTGTTGTATATTTATGTGCTAGATATCAATCAAATCCTATGAAATCTCACTTAATTACTATAAAAAAAATTTAGATATCTAAGTGGAACAAAAAATGTAAGATTGTGGTATTCTAGAGACTCACCATTTAATCTGATTATATATTCTAATTTTAATTTTGCTGGTTGTAAACTAGATAGAAAAAGCACAAGTGGTGCATGTCAATTCTTAGGTAGTAACTTAATCTCTTGGTTTAGCAAAAAGCAAAATTCAGTTGCATTATCAACTGCTGAAGCTGAATATGTTGTAGCTAGAAGTTGTTGTGTTCAAATCTTTTGGATTAAGCGACAACTTGAGGATTATGGTATCATACTTGATAAAATTTCTCTTAGGTATGACAATACTAGTGCAATAAACCTCACTAAAAACCCAATTCAACACTCTATAACTAAACATATAGAAGTTAGACACTATTTCAATAGAGAACATGTTGCTAACAATGATGTTTGTCTTGATTATATATGTAATAAAGAACAATTAGCTGATATATTTACAAAACCCTTGAGTGAAGAGAGATTTTATTATCTTAGAGGAGAATTAGGTATTTGTGATCCACTAGAATAGATTAAAAACCCCTAAGAATGATTATCTATATTTTAATCAATTTTCTTGAAAACTCTCTTATGTTTCTAAGAAAAATCATCTAGATGTTTGAATCTTATGATCCCTATATTTTTAAAAAAAATTTATCTAGAGTTTTGATCATGGCTTACAAGTTTCAGACTTTGATACTTTTATTTTTCACTGAGACTATCATGGAGCCGACTCTATTGAAGTTGGAGTCGAATTTAAGGCCAGAAAGCCTTCTGTGTGCTCATTAGAGCCGACTCTAATTACTGTTAGAGCCGACTCTATCTAGAACGCTGATTGTTGTATCGGTTTAGAGCCGACTCTATGCTTTGCGGGAGCTGACTCTAAGTGGTCCTCAATCACTATTTTTAGGGCAGAGCCGATACTTTTCTAAACTAAATCGATTCTAAATCATTCCAAACTCTCCTTCATTCCACTCAATCTTTCAAATTTTCTTAATTTCAACTTTCCTTGATCTTCAATGGCCCCCAAGCATTGAGCATCCTCTATTGGAGTCGCCGTCACCACGGGTAGACGGTTCGCGCATCGTCCGGCGAGGCAGCCCTCTCCGAGCATGCCATTGACTTCCTCTTTCTCCACTATGGATGCCATTCCTACTCCTCCCTCACCACTAATCGACTTTTTGGCTGGAAAGGCGATTACTATGGAAAAAAGGTAGACTTTTATTTCCTTAACCTAGAAGGTTTTGACATTGGGAGACTTCTAAGGAATATGGGTTGAAAGAAAGTTTGCTCTCTGGATGTTCCTACATACCCTGCCCAAGAAGAGAGTTTTACAATAATGTCAATAGAGGAGATGATAGTTTACAAATATGTGAGAGGCATCCATGTTCACATTACTTTGAAAATTTTGAGAAATATTTTGGAAATACCTATTATTGGAATGATTGCCACTCACCCCAATGATAGATGTGAAGCTTTGACAAGAATTTTAGGAAGAGAGGTTACTAAATTTGAAGAAATTTTGGCAAATCAGTTAAGTTTAGAGTTGAGATTATTACATAATATCTGTAGTAGAATCTTATTTCAAAAATTGGTAGATTTGAATATGTTTCTGAAAGAGATGTTGTTATTATGAACTGTGTGCTGAATGATTATCCAATTAATTTGGTCGGAATGATGATTAGTTATATGACTAAGGCTGGGACAAAGAAAATATCCACCTTACCTTATGGAATGGTTTTGACATTGATTTTTTAGAGCCAAAGGGTAGATATTTTAGAAAATGAGCCTCAAAAGAAGTTAAGGCACACTGATGATTACAGTATTTCTACTCTTCATCGCATAGATTTCAGAAAAATAAATGGATAGTGGCAAAGAAGGAGATAGACTGATATGCCAGAGCCAATTAAAGGAGTCAGAGCCGAGGATGATGATGATATTGAGGAGGTCCCTAGGCCTTCTATACCTGCACCTAGATCCTCTGCTCTTGGACCATCTGTTCCTTCACCTGGATCGAGTTCTTCATCCGCTCCACCACTGACAACATCTTCTGGACCCTTCTTTGCTTTTACTGCTGAGCAACTTGTGTAATTTAAAGAGATGATGAATGTTGCACTTGTCGAGCAGAAGGAGAGGATTAAAGAAAATTTTGGGATCAGCTTCTGGGTATAAGGCATCTAGTTTATATTTTAAAAAAATGGTAGAAAAGATTGAAAAGTTAATCAATACTTTGGTTGATGGTTTGAAATCAGAGTTGAAAATCATTTTTGATGAAATCAGAGTTGTTGGTGATGATTCAGACATTTACTCCAAGTGTAATGCAAAGCTTCAAGGAAGAATTGATGTAGCTGCTTCGAAAGTTGAGTTATTATTGAATGAATATCTAAAGACTCAAAAGGATGGAATAGGATAGATCTTGACAGAATTAAAGAGACTTCTAAGATTTGATTTGAAGTGAAAGATTCCTTTCTTTCATGCTGATCCAGCCAAGCCAAGCCAATCCAAGTCAATCCAATCCAACCAATCAATCAATCTATCTTAGTTTATATTTGAAATCTATAGTTAGAATCTTATGGTAATACTAGGTTGTACTTAGGATTTTTAAGTTATGATATGTTGTTGTTTTAAATTTGACTTTACTTTGTTTGTATTTTACTGAACATGTACTTGCTTCTATGTAATCAATGAAAAAGTATGAAGTTGTTATGAATGTTCCTATATATCTTTGAAATTATTATCTTTTTATGTCATTTTGTGATGTTTGATTCTAAATTGGTTAATTTGTATTCATCTTGAGCAAGGACTATCCTATACTTTCTTATTTTTTATTGATGATAAAAAGAGGGAGAGTTTTATATGCACATACACAGGGGGAGCAATTACTCAGGAGGAGCTTATTTAATTTGAATGACTTGAATTGATAATTAGAATTGATTAATTTGAATTGTATAAATCATTAGATAAAATTTCTAATTCATGGAATAGTTAAGCAAAATGTTTGAAATAGAGCTATTGAGAAACTTGTTGACTATCATTCTATTTGAGCAATTTATTTAAAATGCAATTTTATATGCATATACTCAGTGTTTTTGTCATCATCAAAAAGAGAAAGATTGTTGACCCAATTATTGATTTTGATGAATAACAAAAACCACATGAGAATATTTCTTATGTTACTAATATTTTGATTAAGTATTTTAAGAATTTAAAATATTTAATTAATCAAAATTAAAGAAAAATTAAGTTTGAATTCATGTCTTGTGTCAAGTTTCAAGATTCAGTAATTAAAGCTGACTCTAGAAGTATTAAAGCTGACTCCATAGCGTATCGAAACAGTTTGACACTTTCAGCACGGATTAGAGCTGACTTCTATAGAGATTAGAGCCGACTCTAATCAAAAGATAGAGACCTCATTTCTGTGTTAAATTAAAGCCGACTCCTGCAAAGAATTAGAGCTGAATCTAATGGTCATATAGAGACTATATTTTTTGGGACTCAATTAGAGCTGACTCCCGCATTCACTAGAGTCGACTCCCGCACGAGATGTATCGACCCCACAAAAACCCAGAGCTGACTCCGCAACGAGCAAGTTTTTATTTTGAATATCTCGAGTTAGAGCCAACTCCAGGTCTTATTAGAGCCGGCTCTAATCTATCAAAGGCAGATTTCAGAAGTGTCAGAGATGACTCTAACGATTATCTTTTCTCCATCAAATCTTAATGGCTCTTTCCTCTTTTGTGTTAAATACATCTACAAGTATTTTTAATAGCTATTTTTTATCTAAAAGTGAATTTAGAGAAGATTATAAAAGGAAAGCCATCCGACCATTTAAAAAAAAAAGAAGAAAAAAAGAGAAAATAGAATTAAAAATTAAAAGGGATAGAGTTCAAGTTTGAATCCTTTTGTTCGAAACTGAGTTTAGAGAAATCCAAAGCATTCAAAAGCCAACTTTGAAGGATTTCTATCAAATCAAAAGGAGAAGCAAAGATCCCTACTTTTTCAAAAGCCTCTACATCAACGATTCTTCCAAAGCTTCAAGCCCAACTTGAAGAAGATTATTTCAAAGAAAAAAAAGAAAGAAGAAAAGCTCATCTTCAGAAATCTTCTAATCAAGCTCTTCTTTTTCCATTTTATTTATATTGTCTTATTTGCTCATTTGAGGAGCTTTGTATCTATTGTAACCTTACTCTTATTATATTTGGTTACTGATTCAATCAGATGATTGAATCAGGGAAGGCAGATTAGCCTTGGTCAAGCAAGAAATCTTAAGATAGGTTTTGTGCTGGTAAACCTGTGAAAATCAGCTAGGTTCATTATGATTCCATTGTTAAAACAATAAGTTTGAGTTGTGAGCTTGGAAAATAACTCTACTATAATCAGGATGATTATAGTGTAGGCCCAAGAATTCCTTGGGAGTGAATGTAGATGTAGCTAACACCGAACCACTATAAATCTCTTATGTTTATCGTGCTTGTCTTTCTTTCTATTTGCTCTATTTTTATGCATTGCTTTGCATTCTTAACACCTCACTCATTGCATATATCCTTGTGCACTATCACTTTGTGAAATTGTTTTAAGAGCCAAAATTTTTAAGAATCCAATTCACCCCCCTCTCCTCTTGGGTTGCCATCTGGGCCAACAGAATTATTTTGCAAATTTAACAGCTGGTAGAAGAGAATCTCAAGAGTCGTGATGATCAGCAATGAGACATCTGAGAAGGTTGCCTAAGCTTTGATTCATGGCTTTAGTTTGGCCATAATTTTGTGGATGATAAGTACTAGAAAATAGTAATTTTGTTCTTATCATAGCTCATGGTGTCTTCTAGAAATAGCTTATGAATTTGACTTCTCTATTAGATATGGCAATTTTTGGCACACCATGTAAGCTTACTACTTATGAATATCTTAGCAACATGTAAAGTATTAGATATTTTATGGTAAGAGATAAAACACATTACTTTTGAGAATCTGTCCACCACTGTAAAGATAGAATTGAATCTACTCTTTGCCTTTAGAAGTTGTAGTACATAATTCATACTAAAGTCTTCTTATAGTCTTTTAGGAATAGGAAGAGGTTGATATAACCAAGCAATTTATTTGTGGCATTTAATAGTTTGATATACTCTACATATTTTAATGAACCTTTCAACAACCTTTCTCATAGAAGGCCAATAAAATCTTTCTTCAAGTAAGGTCTGATGTGGCTGATCAAATCCCGTTGGAAGCAGACTAACGGGAGGTGAACGCCGTCTTCGACTGGGATCGAGCCTGAGAGGACTTGGCCAAGGGCCGTCCGCTGTTGGCTGGTGCGGCCTCGGCCTTGGCCCCCAGTCGGCCTCAGTCCCCTGTCGGCCTCGGCCCCCAGTCGGCTTCGGTCTCGTGTCGGCTTGGCCCCAGTCAGCCAGCTTCGGACCCAGTCAGCCTTAGCCTTAGGTTGGCCTCGGTCTTAGTCCAAGCCTCAGACTTAGCTACGCCCTGACCTGGGTTCGATCTCGGGGACCCCATGTGGCCCACCAACCATTTGTGGCGACAACATGGTCCACAAACTCCTGCAACGGTGCATGGCCACAACCTATAATGGCGCACGTCTAACACAACTGCCCACCTGCCACCTATAGCGCCGCACTCTGCAGGTGGCCGATGGGGCAAGACACCTCTGACATGCTCAGTAACGGTTACGACCTATCATTGTCAGTCCCTCCCTCTGCCCACTATCGGACAAGGGCACCTTGAAATCAACCACCTTCTAGAAGCAGGAAGAGGGACCCTCGAACAGGTATAAAAACCCCCGCTCACATCGAGGAAGGGGGTGGAACCCAAGTTCTCTAGCTTTCTGCTATCTCATCTTCATCTGTTCCCAAGTGACTTACTTGAGCGTCGGAAGGTCCCCACCGAAGCATCCAGTCTCCAGGGACTTTCTTGCAGGAGCTCATTGGAGAAGAGGTCCTCCATCTCCTGGCGCTGAAGGAAGGTGACTTGACAACAACAGATTGGCGCACGAAGAAGGGGGAAGTATTACGAAGCAAAATACCTTCGAGAGCTAGCAGCAGATTGTTCTTCCCCCCCTTTTTTCGTTCCTCTTCAACCAAGCAAGGATGGTGGTGATGCGAGCCCAGGAGATCTCTACCAGCCATGCTGGGGGGCACCGTCGAGAGCCTGAGCAGCCGAAGATCAGCTTCCCTCCTCCCTAGGATAGCCCTCCGGCTCCTCTTCCGCCACCACCCCAGGACGACCGAGTCATGGCACTTGCCTTGCAAGTCCATTCTCTCGTGGCCATGGTTCATCAACTTCAGCAGCAACCCGCGATTGCACCGCCGCACTCGGCGCTACCACCGCTAAGCGTGGGGGCGGATCAACTCACCCAGCAGTCAAGTCGCAGGTGGTTTCCCCTGCGGGAGGCCGACCACTGCCGTGCCCCATCTCGGCGCCATCATTGGGAGGCCTCTAAGAGGCCTCGGTCCTCTTCCCGCCACTCTGGTGGTTCCTGCAAGCAGCGACCCGGGAGGGAACCGGAGCGGGCCCATCGCTGCCGCCCTAGCCCCTCCTCATCCTCAGAGTCCTCTCGGGAGGGATCCTTCGATGGCAGGATCACTCGTAGGGCCGAGCGACGACTGGAGGAGTACCACCAGTGGCTAGAAGAACTTAGTCGCTGGATTACCAACCAGCCAAAGGTAGACTACGACAGTCGCCCGCCACTTTCACGTCGCATCATGGATGAGCCAATCTCCAACCAGTTTCGTGTTCCCCAGCTGGATCCCTACGATGGTACATGGGACCCCCTGGACCATCTATAAAGCTACAAGGTTCTCATGTAAGTCCAGGGGGGCGACCGATGCTCTTCTTTGCATCGCTTTTTCAGCCACCCTTTGGAAGGCCACCCATGCATGGTTGTTGATCCATTTATTGATTTTAATGATTAATAAAGGAATTGAGTATATTTATTTGATTACTAATGGATTTTACAAGTGTTTCAAGACTTAAATTTATTTGATCAATTTAAAGGAATTAAGAAATAAATTTTGAATCAAATATAAATCAGAGATTTCAAAGTTTCAGAGCTTGGAGTCGACACCTAGAATATCAGGAGCCGACCCCATGGCCAATTCAATTTTAATCTGATTTTTGATATAACCTGGAGCCGACACCTAGAGTTTCGGAGCCGACACCTAAAGTTTCGGAGTCGACACTTACAGTGTCTGGAGCCGACTCCGATGCGGGAACAGAACGTTGATTTTTTGAGCATCCTGGAGCCGACACCTATAGTATTCGGGAACCGACACTGACGATGGTGAGCCGACACTTACTTTTGTGGAGCCGACTCCACGATGAACTCAGATTTTACTATTTATGGAAAGATGATCTGGAGCCGACACCTGAAAAGCTGGAGCCGACTCCAACCCACCTGGATAAAAAATTAAAAATGCCAAATCAGCTCTAACGGTAATATTTTTGATTTCTGACATCTAACGACTATTTTTTATGAATGGAAAATCCTTCCAGGTACACTCCAACAGCTAGATTTCCACCCAAAAATGAATCAAAGAAAAATCTATAAAAAAAGAAAAAAACAACCGTTTGAAAAAAAGAGAATAAGAAACGGATAGACAAAAATCAAAAATCAAAATCCGAGAAGTCTTGAGCCTTATATCCAAGAGAGGAGCTTTCAAATTCAAATCCTTCCACTCCACAAAGCTCAAAGAAGAATCCAAGCCATTCAAATAGTGAAAAATCGAAGGATTCTCAACTAGAAGAAAAAGACCAACTTTTCAATCTTTTCAACTGCATCTACTGTGAGGAATCGGAGCAAAGGCTTGATTCAACCCAGCAAGGAGAAGAGGAAAAGAAGAAAAGCTCAAAGCCAAACAACTTCAAACCAGGCTTTTCTAAACCTATTTACTTATCTTTGAATATTTGCTCATTGAGGAGCTGTGAAACTTTGTAAAACATTCTTATAATTGTTTGTGCCTAGTTCAATCAAAGGGGATTGAACTAGTGAAGGTTGTTAACCTCGGGTCAAGCTAGTTTAGCTTGAGTTTAGGGTTGTGTGCTGGTGTGCCCGTAAAATCGGCTGGGTTCGTTGTGATCCCGGGTAAAACAATAAGTTTGGGTTGTGAACTTGTAAAATAACTCGACTGTAATCGAGGAGATTATAGTGTGGACCCAAGTAGGATCTTAGGAGTGGACGTAGGTGTTGGATACACCGAACCACTATAAAATCTTTGTGTTTGCCGTACTTCCATTGTCTCTATCTCTATCTCTATCTCTGTTTTATTCATTGTGCTTTATTTACATTGCATTTATTTTCATTCATCTTAAGCAAACAATTTTTTAAGAGGCTAAATTTTTTAAAGAACCCAATTCACCCCCCCTCTTGGGTTGTCATCTGGGCCAATAATTGGTATCAGAGCAAGTGCTCATTAGATTTTGATCATACGATCAAGAGCTAAAGATCCAAATGGCAGCTCAAGTTGGATCATTTGCCGAAGGTCATTCTATGAATAGACCTTCCTTATTTAATGGTTCCAACTATTCTTATTGGAAAGCAAGAATGAGGATATTCATTCAAGCTTCTGATTATGAATTGTGGGGTGTTATAACTAATGGACCTAGTACACCCACACACGTTGTTGATGGCACTATTGTTCCTAAGCCCGAAAGGGATTGGAATGATAATGATAGGAAAATGGCACAGCTCAATGCTAAGGCCATGAATGTCTTATATTGCTCTTTAGATGCTAATGAATTTAATAGAATCTCCACATGTAATTTTGCAGAGGAGATTTGGGATAGATTAGAGGTTACCCATGAGGGTACTAACCAAGTAAAAGAATCCAAAATAAACATTCTTGTTCATAAATATGAGTTATTTTGCATGGAACAAACTGAAACTATAGCTAGCATGTACACTAGATTTACTGATATTGTAAATGGGTTGAAAAGTTTAGGCAAACATATTCTAACTCTGAACTTATTCGTAAAATTCTCAGGTCACTTCCAAGAACGTGGGAAGTGAAGGTGACAGCAATCCAAGAAGCAAAGGACCTCAACATCTTACCCTTAGAGGAGCTTCTAGGATCCCTAATGACCCATGAATTAACCATGAACCAGCACATAGAAGAAGATGTGAAAAAGAAAAAGACCATAGCTCTTAAGACTGCTGAAAATAAGGAGAGCTGCAGTGATAGTGAAGAAGATGATGATGAGACAGCTCTTCTAGCAAGAAAGTTCAAAAAATTCATGAGGAGAAAGAGACCCTTCCACAAGAAGAAATTTAGAACTAAGATAGAATGAGAGAAAGAAAAAGATAAGGACAAGGATAAAGAGAAAGACCCTTGATTTGCTATGAATGTAAGAAATCGGGGCATTATAGATATGATTATCCTCACTGAAAAAGACTTTCAAGAAGAAAAAGAAAGCCTATGTTGCAACTTGGAGCGACAGCGATGAATCCTCATCGGAGGAAGAACAAAAGGAGGTTGCCAACATTTGCTTTATGGCAAACGAGGAGGATGAGGTAAGTTCTGAAAACCCTTGCGATGAATTTGCTTTTGATAAATTGTTTGATGCTTTTAATGAACTTATCAATGATTTAAAATTTTTTAAAAAAAATATAAGTTTTTGAAAAATAAAAATTTAACTTTGATTGAAGAAAAAAAAATCTTAATAATGAAACTAAAGTGCTGAAATCTGAAAAAGACAATTTGACTAAAGAAAAAGAATCAATTTCCAATGAAAATGATAAACTAAAGAAGGAAGTTGATAAATATAAAAGTATTATTGATAAATTCACTTATAGTTCAGAAAAACTTAATTTATTGTTAAGTAATCAAAGAGCTATATATGATAAGGCTGGTTTAGGATATAGACCTAATTTGAAACAAAATTTGTCAAAAACTTTTTAGAAAGGAACAAAACAATGATAATGTTACATGTCATTACTGTAACAAGAAGGGACACAGTTTTTGAATGCAATTTTAAGAAAATTGATAAGAAGTTAAATAATAAAGGAAAGAAAATTTGGGTTCCCAAAGGAATAATTTTTTATGCTACTAACCATGAAGGACCCAAGAAAGCTTGGGTACCTAAATATAAGACTTAATTATTTTTGCAGGAGTGTCTTGCGGCCAAAAGATCAAAGAGAAAGTGGTATCTCGATAGCGGCTGCTCAAGGCACATGACGGGTGACAAGGATCAATTCATCACCCTTGAAAGCAAAAGAGGAGGAGTAGTTACATTTGGTGACAATGGCAAAGGCCAAATCTTGGGGTTTGGTAACATTCAAATAACTCCTCCACATATATTAAAAATGTCTTATATGTTAATGGTTTGAAACATAATTTAATTAGCATTAGTCAATTATGTGATAAAGGCTTTAAAGTATCATTTGAATCTTCTATATGCACAGTTTCTAATCCCATTGATAATAGCATTGTTTTTATTGGAAATAAAAATGGCAATGTATACTTGATTGATTTAGACAATTTATCTACTAGTAATCATTGCTTAGTTGCTAATAATGCTAATATAAATGAGATTGGTTGGTTGTGGCATGAAGATTAGGTCATGCAAGCACACACCTTATTTCAAAATTAATTAGAATGGATTTAGTAAAAGGACTTCCACAATTAGATTTTAAAATAATAAAATTTGTGATGCATGTCAATTTGGAAAACAAACTAGAAATTCTTTCAAAACTAAAAATATTGTTTCCACTTCTAGGCCACTTGAACTACTTCACATGGATCTTTTTGGACCTACTAGAACCACAAGTCTAGGAGGAAAGAAATATGGTCTTGTGATTGTAGATGATTATTCTAGATACACTTGGGTATTATTTTTAGCTCATAAGGATGAGACCTTTCACTATTTTTGAAATTCTTCAAGAAGGTCACAAATGAAAAAACAACACCATAGTGTCTCTAAGAAGTGATCATGGTACCGAATTTAAAAAATTATTTATTTAAAAATTTTTGCATAGAAAATGGCATCCATCATAATTTTTCTGCACCTAGAACACCGCAACAAAATGGTGTAGTTGAAAGAAAAAATAGAACCCTAGAAGACATGGCCCGTACCATGCTATGTGAAAGCAACTTACCAAAATACTTTTGGGCAGAAGCTATAAACACGGCATGCTACATCCTTAATAGAGCTTTAATTAGGCCAATCATTAAGAAAACACCTTATGAACTATAGAATAATAGAAAACCAAACATAAGTTATTTTCATGCATTTGGTTGTAAGTGTTTCATTCATAATAATGGCAAAGATAATCTAGAAAAATTTGATGCAAAATCTGATGAAGGCATATTCTTAGGATATTCAACATCTAGTAAAGCCTATAGAGTATTTAACAAGAGAAACTTAATTGTAGAAGAATCTATTCATGTAATTTTTGATGAATCTTTAGCATCAAGTTCTAAAAAGATTGATGATGAGGAAGATACAGACATTCTAGAAAGAGACATTGAAAAATTAAATATAGATGTATCTTCAGATCATGAACAAGAAGCTAAAGATAATGATTCTCCTAGTGTTGATGTTGTTGATGCAAATCGTAATGATATAGATCTACCTAGAGATTGGAGATATGCCTATGGTCATCCAAGAGAATTAATTATAGGTGATCCATCTCAAGGAGTAAGAACTAGATCATCAATGAGAAACATCAATAATCATCTTGCATTTGTATCTCAAATTGAACCTAAAACTATTGAAGAAGCTGAAAAAGATAATAACTGGATGTTAGCCATGCAAGAAGAATTAAATCAATTTACTAGAAATAATGTTTGGACATTAGTGGATAGACCTAAAGATCATTCTGTAATAGGATCAAAATGGGTATTTAGAAATAAATTAGACAAAATGGCATAGTAATTAGAAACAAACCTAGATTAGTTGCAAAAGGATATAATCAAGAAGAAGGAATTGATTTTGATGAAACTTTTGCACCTGTAGCTAGACTTGAAGCAATTAGATTATTACTTGCATTTGCATGTCATATGCATATCAATTTATTTCAAATGGATGTTAAAAGCGCATTTTTAAATGGATTTATAAATGAAGAAGTTTTTGTTGAACAACCACCGGGATTTGAAGATCATGAATTCCAAATCATGTTTTTAAATTACACAAAGCACTATACGGTTTGAAACAAGCACCTAGGGCTTGGTATGAAAGATTAAGTAAATTTCTGATTGAAAATGATTTTGTAAGAGGAAATGTCGATAAAACACTATTTTTGAAAAGAAAAGATAAAGATTTATTAGTAGTACAAATATATGTTGATGATATTGTTTTCGGTGCTACTAACAATTTGTTATGTCAAGAATTTGCTAAGTTAATGCAGGGTGAGTTTGAAATGAGTATGATGGGAGAACTCAACTTCTTCCTAGGACTTCAAATCAAACAAAGCAAAGATGGAATCTTCATCAATCAAGCCAAATACACAAAAGAACTGCTCAAGAAATTTGGAATGGAGTCAATCAAACCACTTGGGACACCTATGAGTCCTTCGTGCAAATTGGACAAAGATGAAGATGGTAAGAAAGTAGATCAAAAACATTACAGAGGTATGATTGGATCTCTTCTTTACTTAACAGCTAGTAGACCAGATATTATGTTTGCAGTATGTTTATGTGCTAGATTTCAATCTGAACCTAAAGAATCTCACTTAATTGCTGTAAAAAATTTTAAGATATTTAAGTGGAACTAAAAATGTAGGTTTATGGTACTCTAGAGACTCAACTTAAATTTAATTGCATATTCTGATTCTGACTATGCTGGATGTAAATTGGATAGAAAAAGCACAAGTGGTGCATGTCAATTCTTAGGATGTAACTTAATCTCTTGGTTTAGCAAAAAGCAAAATTCGGTTGCATTATCTACTGCTGAAGCAGAATATGTTGCAGCTGGAAGTTGCTGTGCTCAAATCCTTTGGATTAAGAGACAACTTGAAGATTATGGCATAACCCTGATAAAACACCAATTAGATGTGATAACACGAGTGCAATAAATCTAACTAAAAATCCAATTCAACATTCAAGAACAAAACACCA
>UESW01004242.1:547696-687245 GCA_900491605.1 Calamus simplicifolius
TTTTTTATATGGCAGAAGCTGGAGGGAAAAGGAGATCATCCCTACCGTATGGAATGGTACTAACTATGGTATTCAAGAGCCAAGGGGTTACAATTCAAGAGAATGAACTTTCCAAGAACCTAAGGCACACAGATTACTATAGCTTAGCTACATTGCATCGGATGGGTTTTGTCAAGGTGAATGGTCAATGGGATAGGAAAGGACACCTAGATGAAAGAGCCCCTATGCCGAGAGTTTCTGAGCCTTGCGAGGCTGGACCATCATTTAGGGTTCCTTCTCCACAGCCTAGGAGTCCCATTTCTGCTCCTGTTCCTGCTCCTGCACCTGCACAAGTTTATGATCAACCATCCACTTCTTCGACTGGATTCTCAGACCTTCAAATGGAGCAATTAAAAAGTTTGTTTGCAGCTCAGAAGGATGAGTTTGACAGTAAATTTATGAATTTAAAAGAATCACTTTACTCCCTTGATGATCGGATTGCAAAGATTGAATCAACTCTCAACTCCTCCGCAGAATCTTTAAATGGTGATTTGAAGAACATCTTTGAAGAGCTTAAAGAGATTTGTGGAGATGGTGAAACTTATTCAAAGTGCAACGCCGAACTTCAAGACAAAATCACAACAGCTTGCACATTTGTGGATGAGAGACTAAAAGATTATGTTAGACTTCAATGTGATGGAATGAAAAATATAGTAGACCATTTAACAAGAATAGTTAGAAAGAACTTTTGATGTTGTATGTTCAATCTTGTTGAAATGTTGTTTACATTTTGATGTAATGAAGTTAATATAATGAAGTTTAAAGAGGGAGAGAATTATGTAATACTTGACAATATGTTGATGTAGTGAAGCTTATGTTAATGAATGAAAAGTTTTTTATGTAATATTTGACTTTTGATTATCTTTTTGATGCAATTATCTTTGATGCAGTAAAATATTCTTTACCTTTTTGTTGATTACAAAAAAGGGGGAGAGAATTAGGATTGTATATGCATTAAGAGGGAGAAAATTATAGGAAAGAAATATTATATTGGAAAGAATTATAGTTGATGTTAATTGATTAATTGATAATTGATATTGATTGAATTGTCTATGCACAAAGAAATCTTAAGTACCAAATGTGTAAAGTAAGAGGAAGAATAATTTGAACTTCATAAGAAGCTACCTTATTCAGGGGGAGCTTACTCGTAAAGATCACTTCCTTGATATTCTCTTTAATTTAAGAATTCTATGCATATACTCAATGTTTTTATAATCATCAAAAAGGGGGAGATTGTTGATCCATTCATTGATTTTGATGATTAATAAAGGAATTGAGTATATTTATTTGATTACTAATGGATTTTATAAGTGTTTCAGGACTTAAATTTATTTGATCAATTTAAAGGAATTAAGAAATGAATTTTGAATCAAATACAAATCAGAGATTTCAAAGTTTCAGAGCTTGGAGTCGACACCTAGAAAGTCTGGAGCCGACCCCATGGCCAATTCAATTTTAATCTGATTTTTGATACAACCTGGAGCCGACACCTAGAGTTTCGGAGCCGACACCTAAGGTTTCGGAGTCGACACTTACTGTGTCTGGAGCCGACTCCGATGCTGGAACAGAACGTTGATTTTTTGAGCATCCTGGAGCCGACACCTACAGTTTTCGGGAGCCGACACCTGACGACGGCGAGCCGACACTTACTTTTGCGGAGCCGACTCCACGACGAACTCAGATTTTACTATTTATGGAAAAACGATTCGGAGCCGACACCTGAAAAGCTGGAGCCGACTCCAACCCACCTGGACGAAAAATCAAAAATGCCAGATCAGCTCTAACGGTAATATTTTTGATTTCTGACATCTAACGGCTATTTTTTATGAATGGAAAATCCTTCCAGGTACACTCCAACGGCTAGATTTCCACCCAAAAATGAATCAAAGGAAAATCTATAAAAAGGGGAAAAACAACCGTTTGAAGAGAGAATAGAAACGGATAGACAAAAATCAAAAATCAAAATCCGAGAAGTCTTGAGCCTTATATCCAAGAGAGGAGCTTTCAATTCAAAACCTTCCACTCCACAAAGCTCAAAGAAGAATCCAAGCCGTTCAAATAGAGAAAAATCGGAGGATTCTCAACTAGAAGAAAGAGACCAACTTTTCAATCTTCTCAACTGCATCTACTGTGAAGAATCGGAGCTGAGGCTTGATTCAACCCAGCAAGGAGAAGAGGAAAAGAAGAAAAGCTCAAAGCCAAACAACTTCAAACCAGGCTTTTCTAAACCTATTTACTTTTCTTTGAATATTTGCTCATTAAGGAGCTGTGAAATTTGTAAAACATTCTTATACTTGTTTGTGCCTAGTTCAATCAAAGGGGATTGAACTAGTGGAGGTTGTTAACCTCGGGTCAAGCTAGTTTTAGCTTGAGTTTGGGTTGTGTGCTGGTGAGCCCGAAAAACCGGCTGGGTTCGTTGTGATCCCGGGTAAAACAACAAGTTTGAGTTGTGAACTTGTAAAACAACTCGGCTGTAATCGAGGAGATTATAGTGTGGACCCAAGTAGGATCTTGGGAGTGGACGTAGGTGTTGGATACACCGAACCACTATAAAATCTTTGTGTTTGCCGTGCTTCCATTGACTCTATCTCTATCTCTGTTTTATTCATTGTACTTTATATTTACATTGCATTTATTTTCATTCATCTTAAGCAAACAATTTTTTAAGAGGCTAAATTTTTTAAAGAACCCAATTCACCCCCCCCTCTTGGGTTGTCATCTGGGCCAACAGGACCCTTGTAGATAGACCTAAAAATCATTCTATTATAGGATCAAAATGGGTATTTAGAAATAAATTAGATGAAAATGGTATAGTATTTAGAAAGAAAGCTAGATTAGTTGCAAAAGGATATAATCAAGAAGAAGGAATTGATTTTGATGAAACTTTTGCACCTGTAGCTAGATTAGAGGCAATTAGATTATTACTAGCATTTGCATGTCATATGCATATCAATTTATTTCAAATAGATGTTAAAAGTGCATTTTTAAATGAATTTATAAATGAGGAAGTTTTTATTGAACAACCACCTGGTTTGAAGATCATAAATTTTCAAATCATTTTTTAAATTGCACAAAACACTTTATGGTTTAAAATAAGCACCTAGAGCTTGGTATGATAGGTTAAGCAAATTTCTAATTGAAAATGACTTTTCTAGAGGAAATGTTGATAAAACACTATTTTTGAAAGAAAAATAAAGATTTATTGGTAGTACAAATATATGTAGATGATATTGTATTCGGTGCTACTAACAATCTTTTGTGTCAAGAATTTGCCAAGTTAATGCAGGGTGAATTCGAGATGAGTATGATAGGAGAACTCAATTTCTTTCTGGGACTCCAAATCAAACAAGAAAGAGAGGGAATCTTCATCAACCAAACAAAGTACACAAAGGAAATCCTCAAAATGTTTGGAATGGAATCAATCAAACCCCTCGGAACACCAATAAGTCCCTCATGTAAATTAGACAAAGATGAAGACTGTAAGCCAGTTGATCAAAATATTATAGAGGTATGATCGGATCTCTACTTTACTTAACAGCTAGTAGACCAGATATTATGTTTGCTATTTGTTTATGTGCTAGATTTCAATCAGAACCTAAAGAATCTCACTTAATTGCTGTGAAAAGAATTTTAATATATCTAAGTGGAACTAAAAATGTAGGATTATGGTATTGTAGAGACTCAAAACTAAACTTAATTGCATATTCTGACTCTGATTATGCTGGATGTAAACTAGATAGAAAAAGTACAAGTGGTGCATGTCAATTCTTGGGAAGTAACTTAATCTCTTGGTTTAGCAAAAAGCAAAATTTGGTTGCATTATCTACTGTTGAAGCAAACTATGTTGCAGTTGTTGTGCTCAAATCCTTTGGATTAAGAGACAACTTGAAGACTATGACATAACACTTGATAAAACACCTATTAGATATGATAATACAAGTGCAATCAACTTAACTAAGAATCCAATCCAACATTCAAGAACTAAGCACATTGAAATTAGATATCACTTTATAAGAAAACATGTAGCTAGTAATGAAATCTATCTTGATTATATTAGTACTGAAGAACAATTAGCTGACATATTTATAAAACCTTTGAGTGAAGAGAGATTTTATTACCTTAGAGGAGAATTAGGGATTTGTAACCCTTTGGAATGATTTTGAAACCCTTAAGGAATGACTATCTAGATTTCTATTAATTTCTTGAGATTTTTCATAATTTTAAGGACAATTTATCTAGTCATTTAAGCAATTTAATTCTCCATATTTCAATAATTTTTCAAAAATTTATTGACCTTATTTTGATAAGTTTTGGCTGTTTGAAACTCATTTGTTTTTCTCTGAAACTGTCAGTTGAGTTGACACCTCAATTTAAGGAGTCGACACATCTTCTGTGTCGCTCTCGGTCTTTGACCTTGGAGCCGACACCCGCGTAAGTGGAGCCAACTCCAGTTCGGGTGCAAACTGTGTTAGCAACTTGGAGTCGACACCCGACTTTGCGGGAGTTGACACCTGGTAGTCCCAAATTAACTTAATTAGGGCAGAGTCGACACTTCTATGATTTCTATCTTCCCCAAACCTTTTCTAAACTTTCTTCAAACCCCTCTCAAAACCTCCCAAAGCCAAATACTCCCCAAATCTATCATTCCCAAAGATTTCAATGGCACCTAAGCATAGGGGATCGGTTCTTGATGCTCCCATTGTTACGAGAAAACGTACGGCGAGGTGTCAGTCCGTGAACCCACTCCGAGTGATGATTCCTCATCAACACCATCAGATAATCCTGGCCCCTCATCTCCACAGGTAGATACTTTAGCTGGGCGAGTTATTACAATGGGTAGAAAAGTAGATTTTGATTTCTTCGATCCCGAGGGTTTTGACATTGGAAGACAAATCAAGGAACTTGGTTGGGATAGAGTATGTTCTTTGGATGTACCCACTTATCCAGCACTTGTTAAAGAATTTTATCTGAATTTAGCTAGAGGAGATGGTGGGATCGTTAGTTCTATAAGAGGAAAGAGGATTCATCTTACCTTTCATATTTTAGGAAATCTGTTAAATATTCCTGTTAGTGGATTTGCTGAAAATATTCATAGTGAGAGATCATCTGCATTGTCAAGAATGTTAGGAAGAGAAATTTCTGAATTTGAAGAGGTTAGGGCAAACCAATTGCCAGTTGAGCTAAGGCTGTTACATAACATCTACGTAGGATTTTATTTTTCAAGACTGACTGTTTTGAGTATGTCTCAGAACGAGACATTATTGTTATGGACAGGTCAGCTTATAAATCTTGCTGGGATGATGATATGGTACATGGCTGAGGCTGGGGGCAAGAAGAGATCTTCACTGCCTTATGGAATGATCCTAACCTTGGTTTTTAGGAGTCAAGGAGTAGCTATTTCTGATAATGAGCCTTCGAAGAACCAGAGGCACACTGACTACTACAGCTTGGCCACTGTGCACCGGATGGGTTTTGTGAAAGTAGATGGAAGATGGGAGAAAAAAGGGCATTCTGGTGACAGGGTTGCTGAGACGTATGTGCCTGGCCCTTCTGAGGCAGGACCTTATGTGAGACAGAGCTCACCAGAGCCAAGTCAGGATATACCTCCAGCTCCTCCAGCTCCTTCTACTTTTGATCTATCTTCTGTTGATTTTTTGGATACTCAGTTAGAACAGCTAAGATGCATTTTTGCTATTCACAAGGAAGAGATAAAATCTGAGTTAGATAATCAATTTATGAACTTGAGAGAGACTCTTTATTCTTTGGATGAAAGAGTTGGAAAAATTGAATCTACTCTTGGAGCCTCCGCAGAATCCCTAAAGAATGATCTCAAGAACATTTTTGAAGGACTTAAAGATATATATGGAGATTCAAAGACATATTCCAAATGTAATGTTGAACTTCAGGACAAGATTGCTTCTGCATGTACATTTGTTGATGAAAGACTGAAGGCCTTTGTCAAGACTCAAAATGAAGGAATAGCAAGAATAGTAGAAGAACTGCAAAGATGCATTAGAACTAATTTTTGATGTATCTTTGATGATTAGTATAGTTTGAAGTTTTAATGTAATGAAGTGTAGTTTGATGATTGATGTAGTAAAGTTTCATTTTGTAAAATGATGTAATGCTTGACTTTTTGATGTAATAAACTTATCAAAAATGAATGTCTTTTGATCCTTGAATGGACTTATCAAAAATGATGATTGATACTTAATGAATGTCTTTTTGATCTTTGAAGTATCTATTAATTTTGTTATTTCTCTTGAAACTTCCTGGCCTTTTTGTTGATTACAAAAAAGGGGGAGAGTTATGTAAGTATTTGCAAATCGTATATGCATTGAATGTAAATCAAAAAAGGGGGGAGAAATATTTAGCTTTTGTATATGCATTAAATCACATAAGTTTAATTTATTGGTATCTAGTTAGTTGCACATAAGGAAAAGTAATTGCAATTGATATAACTACCTTATTGGTATCAATCATTAAAATTTTCTGTTAAATAAAGAATAGATGTTAAATTGAATATCATAGGGGGAGCTACCTCATTCAGGGGGAGCTTACCGGTAAGGAATAAACATTTGAGAAATTTAAAAATCTTATTATTTACTCATGCATATACTCAATATTTTTATAATCATCAAAAAGGGGGAGATTGTTGACCCAATTATTGATTTTGATGATTAATAAAAGATATGAGTATATTTATTTTGCTACTAATAGATTTAACAAGTGTTACCGGGCTTAAAAATGGTTGTTCAATCAAGAAGGATAAAGAAATATGTTTTGAATCAAGATTGAAAAAGAAATCTCAAAGTTCAAAGCCTGGAGTCGACACCCAAATGGTAAGGAGCTGATCCCAAGGCATATCAGAAAGTTTTTGGGATTTTGGCACGGTCCGGAGACGACACCCAAGGTTTCGGAGCCGACTCCAACCTGAGATACAGAGAAGTGCATTCTGTTTCAGTTTTCGGAGCCGACACCTAATATTTTTGGAGCCGACACCTGAGTTTCCGAAGCCGACTCTAACGTGGGAACAGAGAGCATGTTTTATGGACTATTCTGGAGCCGACACTTACAGTTTTTCGAAGCCGACTCCCGAATGCGTCGAGCCGACACTTACCTTTTTCGGAGCCGACTTCCCAACAACTTTTTCTTTACTATATTTGAGCACCCGATTTGGAGCCGACACCTAAAAGGTTGGAGCCGACTCCAACCTATCAGGAACGGATTTTCTATCTGTCAGAACGTACTCCAACGGTAAGATTTTTTCACCTAACTTCTAACGGCTATTTTCTTTGTGTTAGAAGAATCCAAACATCTCCAACGGCTAGTTTTCCCTCCTAAAATGTGGATTAAGGGATCTATAAAAAGGGGACCATCCGTTAAAAAAAAGAGACAAAAATTTAAGAGAAAATAGATTAAAAAATCCGAGAAGTCTTGAGCAAGAAATCAAAAAGGAAAGAGTCAAAGTTCAAATCCATCAACTCCAGAAAAGCTCAAAGAGAAATCCAAGGCATTCAAGCTCAAAATCAGAGGATTTCCTAAGTAAAGAAATTAGAAGTAAAAGCCCTAATTTTTCCATCTTCTCAACTGCAAGTTTTTGATGAATCTGAGCTGAGGCACTGATTCAACCTTTCCAAGAAGAAGAGGAAAAGAAGAAAAGCGCACATTCAAAGATTTTCAAACGGGCTTTTCTAATTCTTGTTTAGTTTATTGTCTATTTGCTCATTTGAGGAGCTTTCTTGTATCTTAAACTCTATTCTCATTTACGTTTACTAGTTCAATCAAGAGATTGAATTAGTTAAGGTAGTTTACCTCAGGGACAAGCTAAGGATAGCTTGTGATTTGGGTTTTGTGCTGATGAGCCCGGAAAACCAGCTTGGTTCATTGTAATCCCGGGGGAAACAACAAGTTTTGAGTTGTGAGCTTGTAAAACAACTCGGCTGTAATCAAGTAGATTATAGTGTAGACCCAAGTGGTACTTGGGAGTGGACGTAGGTGTTGGATACACCGAACCACTATAAAATCCTTGTGTTTACCGTATTTTGACTCTCTTACTCTATCTCTTCATTTGTGCTTAATATCTATCCAGCATATAATCTCATTTATTACAAAGCACATTTTTTTAAGGGGGCTAAATATTTTTTAAGAACCCAATTCACCCCCCCTCTTGGGTTGCCATCTGGGCCAACATATATTATATATTAATTATTATATTTTATAATTTATCCCAATATTATAATATCATAATATATCTTACTATTATGAATATATTATAATTAAAATAATATAATATATTATAATAGCATTATAATAGTTATTAATGCAATAATAATTTGTCATAATAATAATAATAATATCATATTACATTATTTTTTGTCTAAAATTATTGATAATTAATAAGGACAAATTTGCCTAAAAATTTTGATTTCCTTATTCACTTCTAAATTCTATCAAAATTGATAGAATTCTCAACAAAAAGAAGCAATTTGTTATGCTTTTGAATATAGTAAATTATAATTTTCAAATGGATTTCACTAAAATTAAGCAATCCATTTGTTCCAAATGGGGTGCAAGACAGCGAGCACTTGCCTACAATCCCCTTATTTGGGGGCATTCGATCTACTCTCTAGAGAGTTTATTGTGTCCAGATTAGGCACAACTATCAAGAAGCTAACTCAGCGGCTGATTGGATTGATGCTAGGATGGCCTATCACTCTGGTTCTTGGAGCTGGAAGCATGGCAATCCTTGCTTCCTTGTCCTTTTTCAATATTATATTTTGATATATCGGGTTTGACTCACCCTAAATTGGTGTGATCACCCGTCTGTATTAAAAAAAAGTTTATATGCAGTTGAAACATGGAGATTGGGACCAAAAAAAAAAAAAGTTAATATGTGGTTGAAACGTTGAGATTGGGAAGGCAATGGCCTGAGTCACCTCTCATTTCTGTCCTGTTTTTTCCACGTACCAAGCAGAACCCAGCATATGGATTTGGTGGGGCGTCCAAACAAGTTCTCAACTAAGGGCGTCCAACCAAGCTTGTACATGGTAGAAGTGTGAAATTTATCTACAAGTAAAAGAGACAAGATACAATTACCCACGACACACCAACTTAAAATGGAAATATATAAAGAGAGTATACTCATCCTGCTAGATTTTTAACAAGCGACTAAGTTAAGACATTGGCTAAATTGAATTTGGAAGTCGAGTCTAGGCCATTAGTGTACAATGTACACTACCATCACAAATAGATGCCTCTGCGCTTCTTTTCGTTGATGCAAACCTGCATTAAAAAAGGTACGCAAGATGAGTGTTCTAGGACTTACGAAGAAAGCTTAACATAAAAGGGTGCTTGCATAAAATGGAATGGGTACTTGGTGAGATTTATTTAGGAGTAAAAAGAGCAAGAGCCAAAAAGAGAAGAAAAATTACCCCTTGAGACAGAAACCTGCATTAAAAAAGGTACGCAAGATGAGTGTTCTAGGACTTACGAAGAAAGCTTAACATAAAAGGGTGCTTGCATAAAATGGAATGGGTACTTGGTGAGATTTATTTAGGAGTAATAAAGAGCAAGAGCCAAAAAGAGAAGAAAATTACCCCTTGAGACAGAAAATTTGCCAGTTGTTTAACTTTTCCCCTTATATTTCTGGCTATGAGTAGTTTTTTTTTTTTTTTACCTGCGAGTCCATCGCATCTGAAACTGTCAGGGTTCTCCTTCAATCCAGTTCGGATCATAATAGAATGGAAGTCCCAAAGATAATTGCCAATATCAAGGGTGGCATTTTGATCGCATAGCTGGTGAATATCATTTTCATTTTATTTTATTTTTGATTGTTGTGGACTCAGCTAATTCTTACAATTGCATGAAGTGTATGGTGGTAATGGATGCTTTTATAACCCTAACAAATTCTCAGTCTGAAGAACGGAATGTCTGGGAAGCAATGGACAGTGGACAGTTTCTAGACCAAAAACAACAGATTAATTTACTGAAATGGTTGTCTCCAACAATGCCACGTTTCTTCCTTGTGGTCCAGGTTCTTCTTAATCCTACAAGGCAGAGATTTCCTAAAATTCTTGGATGAATGAGATTCATGGCAATAAATTTAATGAGGGGAGAAGATGTCAAGCTCATGGGATCTTAAAACATCGAGTGAAGGTTCCACAACTAAAAGAATGACATTTTGTCACAGAGACACAAAATCCTGAATTCCAGAAACATCTCTGAGCAATTATATGAGAGAATATATAGCTTCTGAAAAAAAAAAGAAAAAAAAGATCAAACTAAGAAAGAACTTATCCAATTTCACCACGGAAAAGTTAAAACATCACTAATTACCATCAAATGCAAATGCTACTGAAAATTAAAACATCACTAATTACAATCAAATGCAAATGCTATCAAGTCTTCTAGGACCAGACAAAGATGCAAACCCTCCTTTGTCTCCTTTGTTTTTTTCAATCTGCAAATTAATGTACAAAAGCAAACATAAAAATATTTACAAAAGCAATGCCTATGTTAATGTTGCTAAAAAATATAGAAGCAAAACACCGATATACATGAGAACTGTCTCAAAGTTCCAACTACATGTACAAAAAGCAATAGAAATAATGATGCGAATGCGTATAAAGGTATTGTTTTGTGTTCTTTTCTGTCACACACTTGATCCAACTAGTTTAGCTCAAGAGAGAAATGACCGCCTATAGAACACTTGCAGCATAGTGGCTCGCCAGAAATAACCTGTAGCCTGAACCAGATCTGGAAGCTGTCCTAACTGAGATAGTAAATGCACAATCTCTAGCTTCCAAATATAATATATATCATGACATTTATTAGATTTTGCAGCTGTTTTCTGTGAGATAGAAAGTGGTTTAGTGTTCAATAAGTTACTAGCATAAATCATGACATTTATGATTCTGCCAAGTAAATGAAAAATAAACTGCTCTCTTTTATGGCTAATAGCTACATGGATGAATTGGACACTATCCTTGTTGGAGCACGAACAATCGAACATAGAGTTAGATCATAAAAGTCTACAGTCATTCGGTATTATCTATGTGAAAGGGATCGGTCATATCTTAAAGCTCATCCTAGCCAACCATACTCATGAACATTTCAGCTAAAGAAATAAGTGAAATCATAGTTTTGACTTCCAAACAACTATGAGGATAAGCAAACAGGTGCACGGATTAATCAAATGGTACATGAGCTGCTCCTTTGCTGGCTAATATCTACGTGGATGAACCGACACTGTCCTTAATGGAGTTCTCACTTAGAGATGCGTCATAAAAGTCTGGTCATTCAATGAATCCATGTCAAGAGTGTCATAACTATATTAGATCTTATCCTAGCCAACTAGACTAATAGATTTCAACTAAATCAAAAACTAAAAACATAGCTGACCCATGAATAACCATGAGGATAATCAAAGATGTAACACAAGGATTAAATTTATACATATAAGCCAGCCATTTATGCAGATAATCATCCCCATAATCCAAATATAAGGATTTTCGACATGTTGGAGAAATATAAAAATTCCAATCCAAGTATCTCCACTAGTAAAATTCTATAGCTGAATAAGCAAGGTATGTATATTTTTATGGTCACTTCATTCAACTGACACCAGCAGCAGCAGCAGCAAAGCTTTAATCCTAAACTACTTGGGATCGGTTACATAAATCTCTTTTTTTTTTTCTAACTGGTACTCCTCAAAAAACTTATACCACATAATACAAGTTCAGCCATTAAACCATCCTCTTATATATGACTTGAAAGCAGAAGTTCATCAATGATGAAATCTTGAGCTTGCTGCTGTCATGTTTTGCACGTATTTTTATTTCACACACTAAAGTGCCTTTTCTAACACACGAGAAATAGAGGAGAGAGAGAGAGAAGCAGCAAATGTACGTACCTTGTTTCTCTCAATCTCCTTAGTTCTTTCCCTCATACGATCCTTAGTTTCATTGACCTTAAGCTCCATCTTCTGATGCATTTTTCTTCATGACTCTCCATCTCACAGTATTGTTTACCTGTCCTACTGTCACATTTTCCTTGTGCCCCAGAGAGATGGCTTTATCAAAAGCAAATATCAGCTCAAAAGCCATCCTGGATATGCCCTCCTCATCTAAAGAAAGTGAATATTCAGGAACCTTAAAACTACTTAAGGAAACCAACACTGTTATTACAACAATAAATATGTATCATATATACTGAATGTTTCACAAGCAATGATGAAATATGTCTATATGGGTGGAAAGAAAAGGTAAAATCATTACCATAATCAATGACCATTAGCCTGTTAGACAGTCTAAGCAACAAAAGTCAATAAATTATGCACCAATACAGGGTAATTCAAGTTTAAATACTTCCAGAAAATAATATCTCATTCTCATAAAATTGGATTTCTGCAAATGAGGACTGGATGAATCAAGAAAAATAGGGCATGTTCCACCACAAAAGGGCACTATATCTTAAATTTTCCAAAAAAAATTTTGCACAAACTTCCAACATAAAGTTTATGGGTAAATATTGTTACAAATGTTGATAAAGAATGCACACCAAAATTGAAAAGACAGTTTACATGCATTATGAAATGATCAAGTTATTATGAAAGATGATCTACATCTAAGAAATTGGTGTGGTTCCACTGTATCCCCAATGAGACACCAAGCCTATGATAGCATGATCTGAATTATTGCAAATAAATAATTGTGCTACAATCAGAAGATCAGATATTTTAAAGGATACAAGTTTGGATAGTAGTCTTAGAGTTTCCAGGTCTTCAAGAATGTTGCTTTGTTTGTTTGTACAAGTAGCAGATAAAGAGCCTCTATAGGTTGGTAAACATAACGCACATTCTCAGTTTCAACATAAGTATGCTGTTTTTCTGTTCCCACCAACTTTGGAAATGCTGCAAGCAATCCTTCTATTTTTATCTGAGGCATATCGACAATTGCCTAGAAACAAGTGCTGCAATAAGTCAAGAAGAAATGAAAGTCATGGATCTCAGTTGATGATCGGATAGTACTAAGCAAATGTGATCTAAAAAAGAATGATGATGATGATGATGATGATAAGAGAAACCGATCTTAATGTCATAAGTAAAGATTCTAAGGGAGAAAACCAGAGGTAAATGATAATGTCCTTCAGAACAAAAATAACATTATGATATCAACACTAAGATGGTATGTAAATCAACCTACCATAAGCAATGATCATATAATCCCAAAATTATCATTACTAATAAATATTACACATCATTTAAGGTAAACATTTTTATTTCTTGCCCCAATAGCATTTATCCAGTAGAATGATATTGAACAAAACCAAGGAAGTCCAGTCAAATAGTAGTCTTATTTGTTTCTTTTCTTTAAAGAAAAAATAAAACCTTTACCAGTGTACCTTGGATACACTGTGTTCTTAAAATATATTGTTATCTCTTCAATTTGTGTAAGTGTAGACAAAGGCACCAACTTATTAATTGTCTTTTTTTTTTATTTTATCAAGTCCTAATGAGGAAGTTGAGATTTTGTATTATTTATCAGAGTGAGATTATATGATAGAAACTCAAGCAAAATAATGAGAAATACCCAAAAATAATGATAAATAACACGCAAAAAGAAACTGAAGGCAATATCAAACTCACCTTTTCCCGACTTAGTTATGATAGAAGCCGCAAGAACCACATGTTCACCATACAAAAGAATCTCAGCACAGAAATTTGCGTTCAATCACTTTTGTATAGAGAGTTTAAGGAGAGATCAAAATTATTTAAGACTGAAAAGGCTTAATCCCAAAAGGACAAACTTAATGTGCCAAGTCTTATCATCATTGACCTTTATAATCTTTTACCCTATTCAGCACTCAGAAAATTGAAGAAAGCGGGAGAAGAAAAGGTTATCCCTACCATTTTGAAGGAATGAGCACCCCTCACAATAAGCAATTGTAGGTCTTCTCGGCAAATTAAGCACCTAGAAACAAGCAAATTAAGGATCGTCGAGTTACACGGAAAACCTTTATAGCAGACAAGATTCAAGAAAAAGCGTAAATAAAGCTTCCATATATCTCAATCACTGAAATGAGACGCAACATAATTATTCAATTCTCACAATATTGCTTAGAAAAGAAAGAATTTGTCCTAAAATCATCGCTATGGATTCAATTTTCATTATAACATTTATAGAAACAATGCCCATAGACCTAAGAGAATACAAAGAATTTAGATCCATTCTAGTGTTTTCTTGGATGGATCTCAAATTTAGGCATCTAACTAAGTAATATGCTTCGAGATCCAACTGCACAAATCCTTAAAAGAAAGCATGACTCCAAGAAAGCCCTAAAGATCGAATGCTCGAAACTGAAATCAACATGACGTTATAGTGAGGCGACGAGATCAAGAGAGGGAGAAAGAGAAGAAATACTCTTGCCTGAGATATTGAGATCTAGTGATCTAGCAGAGATAACTAGAGCGAACTTAGAGAAAGGCAGAGGTGGATCTCGGCGGAGGAGATGACGCTGTGCTCTCGGATCGCGGGAGGAAGAAGCGTCTGTTGGAAAAAGTTTCAAATAAAAAAATAAATGGAAGGCTGAAATGCCCTCACGGACGTTTGTGAACGCTCACGTAAATAGCAAGCGTTCCCCTTGTTTTGCGACGGCCGTGTGACAACGTAAATCAACACTGAACCACTTTATTAATCCTAAATTCATGCTCCAACAAGGATAGTGTCCAATTCATCCATAGCTTATTGAACACTGAACCACTTTCTATCAGCTGCAAAATCTAATAAATGTCATGATATATATTACATTTGGAAGCTAGAGATTGTGCATTTACTATCTCAGTTAGGACAGCTTCCAGATCTGGTTCAGGCTACAGGTTATTTCTGACGAGCCACTATGCTGCAAGTGTTCTGTAGGGTGGTCATTTCTCTCTTGAGCTAAACTAATTGGATCAAGTGTGTGATAGAAAAGAACACAACATCATACCTTTATACGCATTCGCATCATTATTTCCATTGCTTTTTGTACAGGTGTAGTTGGAACTTTGAGACAGTTCTCATGTATATCGGTGTTTTGCTTCTATATATTTTTTAGCAACATTAACATAGGCATTACTTTTGTAAATATTTTATGTTTGCTTTTGTACATTAATTTGCAGATTGAAAAAAACAAAGGAGACAAAGGAGGGTTTGCATCTTTGTCGGGTCCCCGAAGACTTGATAGCGGCTTTGGTGCTATGAGTATCTCTAGTAGAGGAACAGGTTTTGGAAATGGTTCCGGATTTGGATTGACCACTGATGTTGATTCCTTCTCTAGCAAGCCCAAAGGTCTGCCCAAGTCTGATACGAACATCCTTAGCATGCTTTACAATAACTTGTGATATTTAATCTTTTAATGTAAAGGTGGCTGGTTATAACCTTTTTGATTCTATTTTGAGGGTGCCAACTAATGCTATTGGCAAAGTCTTTGGGTGTTGGAACCAAGGACCTAGATTCAAGCCTTTCTTCACTTGGATTTTGAGCAGGATTTCTCCCACAATAGTTTTCGAACAAAACTATTTCAATTCTGATTCCTAGTATTTTTATTCTAAAATATTACTTTAGATCAAACCATGTGGAAATATGTATTGCCACTATTTGTGTTTGAAGTGTTTGGTTTTATTTGTTTTTGCTATTCCTCGGTTGTCTTTGTTACCTACCTTTTTTGTTTTCAATAATATTATTATTGGTAAAGAGTATTTCAAATGGATAATTCTTTTTATCCAAGAGAGGGGAACATTCAACATCAACGAGTAACCTGACCTTGTATTAGAAATATTAAACCCCATTAAACCTTTGTGTTTAAATGATCTACTTCTGGAACCTGAGAAAAGGATAATGAGTTACTGGGTGCTGTATCATTTAAGATTTTCAGTTTCATCAAAGGACTCTTTTAGGACAATCATGGCTCTTGTTGCATAGTATGATATGGAACTCCATTAAATGGATGTCAAGACGATGTTTCTCAATGGAGACATTGATGAGGCAATTATATGGTGTAGCCAGAAAACTTTATGTCAGGAGACTCAAAGAAAATGGTTTGCAAATTGACAAAATCCATTTATGGGTTAAAGCAAGCTTCTCGTCAATGGTACCACAAATTTCATCAAGTAATTCTCTTATTTAATTTTGAAGTGAATGCAGTTGATGATTGTGCGTATCACATGTTCAGTGGGAGTAAATACATTTTTCTGGTTTTGTATGTGGATGACATTTTGCTTACCACAAATGATATAGGCATGTTGCACGAAAACAAGAGATTTCTATCAAGCAATTTTCAAATGAAAGATCTTGGTGACGCCTTCTTTGTATTGGGAATCCAGAAACATCGAGATCGTTCTCAAGGTATCCTTGGATTATCACAAATGAGATATATCGATAAAGTACTTAAGAGATTTGGTATGCAAAATTGTAAACCAGGTGATACCCTGTCGCTAAAGGAGATAAATTGCCCAAAAGAAAACCTTGAAGTTGAAGAGATGCAGAAGATTCCTTATGCTTCGGTTGTAGGTAGTCTAATGTATGCTCAAGTTTGTACGCATCCGGATATTATGTACTTTGTTGGAATGTTAGGCATATATTTAAGCAACCCAGGTATGGATCACTGGAAAGTAGCCAAAAGGGTTATGAGATATCTAAAAAGAACAAAAGATTACATGCTCACATATAGGAGATAAGATCATTTTGAGATCGTTGGGTATTCTGACTCTGACTTTGCGGGATGCCAAGATAGTAAAAGATCCACTTCGGGCTATGTATATCTGTTAGGTGGTGGGGCTATTTCTTGGAGAAGTGCAAAATAGATACTCATAGCTTCTACCATGGCAGCAGAATTTATAGCACGTTATAAAGTATCCAATGAAAGACCGCTAAAGTTATTTTGTGACAAGTCAGCCGTATTGTATTCCAACAACAATAGGAGCTTGATCAAGTCAAAGCATATTGACATCAAGTTCCTGGTTGTAAAGGAAAGAGTACAGAGTGGTCAAATTTCTATAGAGCATATAGGGACAAACTCCATGGTTGCATATCCCCTTAAAAAAGGTATGTCGCCCAAGGTCTTTTATGAGCATACTGCTCACATGAGCATTATAGAGCATGACGATGCTTAGATTCAGTGGAAGTTTGTATTGCTTTTATTTTATGCTTTATATTTGGTTTGTACACACTTATGTGTTTGGATATTTTCTGATCAGAAATAAAGTATTTCATTCAGTTCAGTACACTCTGTACAATTAAGTTAAAGTTTTGATCTCACTCAAGTTTAAGAAGGACCAGTTGGAAATAGGCATGTTAAGATCACATAACATGTAATTTCCATGCTACACATCCACATCATGATCCATGTCATTTAGTTGTATCAACATACGTGACCATTGATGGGTCAAGTTATGATAGATATAACAAAGGCCGCTTTGATCCTATGTTGGTATGGTTGAAGGACCAGATTGGTTATAGATACATTTCAGTAATGATAGTAAAATTGAGCTCATTTGATTATTTTTGCAACATAATTATAAGGTTACATATATAGCCCAGTGGGAGATTGTTGGATTTTTAATCCAATATTGGGCTTATATGTGAAATAATTATGTGTTGTGGACTATCAAATAAGGTTAAGCCCAAATAAAAGTGATCAGCTAAGGTTTCAGTGATTTGGGCTTTAATGTATCTAATTAGGTGTGGCCCTTTAATGTACGTGTAGAGACCTAAGAGATTATTTCTATTTTTATGATAGACTAAAATAGAAATACCAAAAGATAATGATGAATTATCTATATATAGCGGTTATGGTCCTTGGATCGCACGCATGACCTTCTTCTCAAAATTCCATCATCATAAAGAATAGCCTAGAGAAAATTCTAAAGGGCTCTCTGTGAGTACATGTTGATCTGGAAGGACAATCACAGGATTCTGGAGAGCAATCAAGCAATATGAATTCAGGTACGCTTTAGTTTATTAATTATGGATTCTTAATGATTAACATGAATGATTCTTGGGCTTCATGGTGATGGTCTTCACCAAAAGGTTCAGATCTAAAATACAACACTTCTGGAACCTGAGAAAAGGACAATGAGTTACTGGGAGCTGTATCATTTAAGATTATGAGTATCCATGTGTTCTATGCTTGAATTATTGCAATATCATCTCATTTTATGGATTAAAGTTTCCATATAAGATGAATAACAATTGATTCACACACGACATGAAATATACAAATCATACTATCGGTTATTCTGTATGATGACGCCTGATCACTGGTCTTGAAAGTCGAGAGAAGAGAGCCGCTTAATCTGCCATCCTGCGCCTGATCGAGTGGCCTGCAAAAAGTTCCAGGACCGGAGGAGTGCTCCAGTGGGGACCCTCCAATGCTCAAGTCAGTAACCTGGGTCACAGCTGAGGGAGAGCTCAGACGAGCTCTGGGAGAAAAATGAGATCTCAGAAAGAGAGGAATCCCCTTCTGGGTATTAGGGTAGCGATTGTATGAGTTTGCATACCTTATTTCTAAGTGGACTTACCCTTTTATAGGGGGTTGACACCTGAACGACCACGTGGAGTTCCGTAAGGAAGGAATGTCCCCGGGGTTCATGGGGTTGCGTGAATTTGGGCTGATCGGTGGGTTCTGTCCCATCGAAGAGGGGAAAACAGCGGTTGGTGGGCTATGTCCCATTAGTCAGCAGGGCTAACAGGTAGTTAGGTCTTGTCCCATCAGCGGCGTGGCCAGTAGGTAGTTGGGCCTAGGGATGCCGGGTGGCGCGCTCAGAATGACGGCGGTGTGAATCGCCAGGACCGTTCTGGGATCGACTTGAGGCAGACTTAACCCTCCTGAGGGCACCGAGGCCGAGCAGGACTTGCTCGGCTAACTTGATGATACTGGGGCGAGGCCGGCCCAGGAAGGTCGGGGCCGACTTGGCCGACTCGGAGATGCCGAGGCTGAGCGGGGCCGACTTGGCCGACTTGGAGATGTCGGGCCGACCAGGAAAGGTCAGGGCCGACTCGGCCGACTTGGAGATGCCAAGGCCGAGTGGGGCCGACCAGGAAAGGTCAGGGCCGACTTGGCCGATTTGGAGATGCCGGGGCCAAGCGGGGCCGACTCGGCCGACTTGGAGATGCCGGGGCCAAGCGGGGCCGACCAGGGAAGGTCGGGGCCGACTTCGCTGACTTGGAGATGCCGGGGCGGGACCATCTTAAAATTTTGATTTTGCCATAATTGCCCTCATGGCTACATTAGCCACATCAGATGCCCCCCGCTCCTGAGCGCAAAGGGCCACGCGCTTGCTGCCCTTTGAGCGAGAGGGGCGCAAGAATTCAAAACTGATTGCTCTTTAGTGCGCTTTTAATAGCTTGATGAGCTAGCGCATCGTCCCAAGGCAGTGTCGCTTCAAAAATCTTCCACAATCATGCGGTAGGTGGGGGCTGATGCTAGCACCGGACGCCTCGAAGAGGAAGCTTTATTGGGGGAATGGAAAAAGGTGAAGGCCATCATTGTTTCTCCATTTTCTATGCTCCGCGATTAGTCGGGGATCACGCTCCTTGGGGCGAATCGGGGCGGCACGCCTTAGGCGTAGGCAAGATTTTCGGTGGACAGCTTGTGGCGCAATAGGAGAGCGCCACGTGGTAGGACCTCGATTATCGTCGCTCGGAGATGGGGGTATAAAAGCACCCCAAGGGCCTGAGGAAAACTTTTACATTGCCATTGCTTTCTTCCAGCTTTCCTTCTCCTGAGTTCTTTTGCGACTTGAGCCCTTTTGTCTCCAAATCCCCTTTGATTTCAAGGTTAGTTTCATCTTTCCTTTTCATCCATGGACCGTCGTGCCATTAGGGAGGGTAAAAGGCCTGTAGTTGAATCTTCCCCTTCCGATAGTGAAGACCAAACCTCCCTAGCCCGTCAGGTTCCTCGTCCGGTGGGCGGAATCGCCATCCACAGTCGATCAACGATGACCGGGCCTCCATCCGCCTCAGCCTCCCCTATTAGGGCAGTTCTTGTGTCCTCTCACCGTCTAGGACAACCTCTGGCGGTGAGTTCTGATCCGTCAGGCCCATCCGGAGTGGCCTCAACCGTAACCCCTGAAGACGTAGAGGCCATTAGGGCCAAGTAAATGGTCCCCAGCTTCATTCATTTGTCCGCGCCGGGGCCCAAAGATAGAGTGACCTCCACCTACCCTGATCGGGTCGCTCTGTATAAAGAATTTTTTCGGTGCAGGCTGCACCTTCCTCTCCACCCCTTTTTCCTGAATCTTTTAGATAGATATAGGCTAGTGCCGGCACAGTTGACTCCGAACTCGATTTGGATCATCTATGCCTTTGTTATCCTTTGCTATTTTCAGGAGGCCCGGTTGGGGTTATCACTGTTCCGGGCATTTTATAAACTCCGCCGCCAAGGTAAGGGGGCCTGGTGGGCTTTCACCGCCAGGCCGGGTAGGGCCTTCCCCTAGGTCTTTCGTCCAAGATTAGGGGATGGAAATCCTGCTTCCTATTTGCCCATATCGAGGGGGTGAGGACCAATTGGGTGGAGCTGGACACCAGCTCCAATGATAATGCCACTGTAGGGGAGAGAGATAGGGAACTCTTCACCCAATTGTCCAACTGCGAAATCCCTGGCTACAAGGAACTCCTGTCCGAGGAGAACCCGATAAAAGTCGAGTTGGCCCCGGTGGTCGGTGAGCATGACGCCTGATTCCTTCTGTCTTGACCGGAGAATTACTATATGCTGTTGTTAACACTTCTCGTTTTTGGATGCAGCGATAAAGTTCTCTGCTGGAGAGTTTGAGGCCGCCTTGAAGCAAAAGAGGCCGGTAGCTGGGGAAACATCAAGGCCGGCGAAGAAAGCTCAAAGGAGGGAGCGGGTCGAGCCGACCCAAGCCGCTGAGGTCCCCAAGGCTCCAACGCCTACAGGGGAGCCGGCTAAGGAAGTGCTGGCCAGAGAAGTGGTCCCGAGGCCAACCGCGACCGAGATAGAGGAGGGAGAGATTCCAGCCATCCCTAGAGCCGCCGTGGTGGTTGTGGATCTTGAGGAGGAAGCTCCTGCTGCCGCCGACGTGCCTGAGGCGGGGCAGGTCACAGTTGCTATCAGCCCTCCGATTGCCATCGAGCCGGAGATGGAAAGGGCTCCCCCCACTGCCAGAGGTAGGGAGCCAGTCGCTGAGAAATCCCATGCTGGGATGGAGGCGACCGGGGAGTAGAGGGATGGGCTGGAGAGCTCATCCCAACGATTGGTGCGCCACTCGACCTGTCCTCGGTTGAAGGTCCGCAGGAGGGGCCGACACGGCCGGTCCCTAGGTTCAACTCAATGGCGGATGCCGTGCAAGCCGCCCGTCTTCTATCAGGTGTCCGGACTGCCGAGTCCGAGGAGGAGATGCGGGGATTGAGCTACTCCGCACTCCTGCATATGGTGATGGTTGTCGTTGTCCAGGTAATCTTCTGAGCTTTTTCTGTTTCTGGATGTGTCTTTGGATGCTCCAATCTCTTAGGGTTAACATGTTCCCCTTACTGCAGATGGCCAACGACGCGATCGGCCTTCATGAGGCGGTGGTCCACTCTTCGGACGTGCTCACAAAGGCCATGGCGCGGGCCGAAAGGTACAGGAAGGAGAGCGTGGTGCAGTCCCAGAGCCTCGCTCAACTTCACCAGGAGGCCAAGGCCCGGGAGGAGAACCTGGGTGGTCGAATAAAGGAGGTGGAATGCTGGGCCGAGGCTAAGAGTGCCCGGGCATCCACGGTCGAGGCCAGATTGGAGCTGGTCTCAGACCGGCTGAAGGCCGCCGCGGCGCAGAATGAGGAGCTAATACACCAGCTCCAACGCGCCGAGAGGGAGGCCGAGGCGGCGCGTGAGGAGGCTCGGGCCGCCATGGAGAGAGCCGTTGCCGCGGAGAGGGCGACGGTTGATGCAGGCCACGAGAAGGCCGGTGCCGTGGCCTGCGCAGATGAGGCCAATGCGTGCGCCAAAGAAGCCATGGGCCGAGGCCAGGGCACAACGAGCCGAGGCCGAGGCGGGGCAGGCCATCTCTAGCTACAAGTCCTCACTGGAGTTCAGGAAGGAGGTCCTCGAAGCCAGCCTCGATGCTTACGTCAAGGGCTTCAAGATGTACAAGACTAAGGTGTCTGCGGCTCTTAAAATTGACATTGCCGAGCTCGAGGGAATCTGGCCCAGGGAATCTGACGAGGAGTCGGTGGAGGAGGGGGACGACAAGGGAGAACCGGGCCAAAACGAGCCCTAAAAAGTTGTTGTTTCTTTTACTTTTTCTTTTTGTAACCGGTCTCGGGCCAAATTTTGTACTTCAATTTCATTATCAATGAAGAAGAACTTTTTGTGAAGACACTTTTGTCTTTTGTCTTGCTCGTTTCTTCTTTCCTCTGGGCTGAATATTTTCATCGTGCGACTAGCAATAAAATGGGTCCCATACCTGTTGATAAGAGAGGGCCTTTCTTCTGAGATGCCTCTTTACTCTGAGTGTTGCGCACGTTGATAACGCCGCGGCCGAACCATTGTATCAGGTTGGCCAATGTTGAGATATGTCTTCGAAGTGTAAGCCGACCGCGTAGGAAATTGCCTAGGATGCCTTGAGCTGTCGCAGGCCGTTTGAAAAGAGATTTGTCTGCGCTCGAATATTCTAAGAACTTAGAACGATCCGAGGGCAACTTAGCGCCGAGATCAGCTTGAAAATGCCGGGGGCCGAGTGGGGCTTGACCGGGAAGGCCTAAACCGACTCGGCCTGATCTTGGAGATCGCGAGGGTTGGTGAGCTCTTTTAGAACCACCTCAGGGGTTTGTGTGCCGCCCGAGGGGCGACTCGATCGGGTATGGAGCTGTTAGGGACTTGAATCGACTTGGGGGCATTTCCAAGCCGGACTGAGTGGAGTCCTATTAGCTGCGATGCCGGTGAGCTCCTTTTGAACCGCCTTGGGGGTTTGTGTGCCGCCCGTGGGGTGACTCGACCGGGTACAGAGCTGTTAGGGACTTGAACAGACTCGGGAGCGTTTCCAAGCCGAACCGAGTGGTGTCCCGTTAGCTGCGATGCTGATAAGCTCCTTTTGAACCGCCTTGAGGGTTTGTGTGCCACCCGAGGGGCGACTCGATTGGGTACGGAGTTGTTAGGGACTTGAACCGACTCGGGGGCATCCCCAAGCCAGACCGAGTAGTGTCCCGTTAGCAGCAATGCCAGTGAGCTCCTTTTGAACCACCTCAGAGGTTTGTGTGCTGCCCGAGGGACGACTCGATCGGGTATGGAGATGTTAGGAACTTGAGCCGACTCGGGGGCATCTCCAAGTCGGACCGAGTGGTGTCCCGTTAGCCGCGATGCCGGTAAGCTCCTTTTGAACCGCCTCGGGGGTATGTGTGCCGCTCGAGGGGTGACTCGACCTGGTACGGAGCTGTTAGGGACTTGAACCGACTAGGGGGCGTCTTCAAGCCAGACCGAGTGGTGTCCTGTTAGCCGTGATGCCGATGAGCTCCTTTTGAACCGTCTCGGGGTTTTGTGTGCCGCCCGAGGGGTGACTCGATAGGGTACTGAGCTGTTAGGGACTTGAACCGACTCGGGGGTATCTCCATGCTGGACCGAGTGGTGTCCCATTAGCCGCAATGCCGGTGAGCTCCTTTTGAACCTCCTCGGGGGTTTGTGTGCCGCTCGAGGGGCGACTCGACCAGGTACGAAGCTGTTAGGGACTTGAACCAACTCGGGGGTGTCTCCAAGCCGGACCGAGTGGTGTCCCATTAGCCGCGATGCCGGTGAGCTCCTTTTGAACCGCCTCGGGGGTTTGTGTGCTGCCCAAGGGGCGACTCGACCAGGTACGGAGCTATTAGAGACTTGAACCGACTCGGGGGCATCTTCAGCCGGACCGAGTGATGTCCCGTTAGCCACGATGCCGATGAGCTCCTTTTGAACTACCTCGGGGGTTTGTGTGCCGCTCGAGGGGTGACTCGATCGAGTACGGAGCTGTTAGGGACTTAAACCGACTCGGGGGCATCTTCAAGCCGGACTGAGTGGTGTCCCGTTAGCCGCGATTCCGGTGAGCTCCTTTTGTGAGATCTAGTCCTTGGATGCAAGGGAGAGCAGGCTGTGGCATTGGAAGGGACCTCTTTTATTGATTGTGTTCTGGGAGATACATCATTGATAATATCAGCAGAGATTTTCCACGTTCCAGGTACACGGAATGGGTTGTCCGTCGAGCTCTTCCAGCCTGTATGCCCCCCGGTGGAGTGTCTTGGTGATGCGACAAAGACCCCCTAGTTGGGGGACAGTTTTCCCCCTCTGTGGGCTTAGATACTTCAGCCTTTCTTAGAACCAGATCTCCGTAGCGAAAAACCTTGGGACGAACTCGGGCATTGTAGTATTTGGCTGCCCGTTGACGGAAGGTCGCCATACGCGGCCTTGCTCGGTCGTATGCTTCGTCGATAACGTCCAGGTTGGCTCGTATCAATGTAGAATTTCTTCCTCATTGAAGGACTCCACGCACAAACTGGGCAGTCCGATCTCAACAAGGATGACAGCTTTGGATCCAAAGACGAGACTATAGGGAGTCTTGCCCGTCGGGGCTCTGGGGGTCATGTGGTATGTCCATATCACACTGGGGAGCTCCTCCACCCATCGACCCTTGGATCCATCTAGCCTGGTCCTAAGCCCCCTGAGAATGGTGTGGTTCATGACCTCAGCCTCCCCGTTGGTCTGAGGGTGGCCGACAGAGGTGAATCGATGGCGAATACCCAGCTCACTGCAGAAAGCCTTGAATGCTTCATTGTCGAACTGGCGACCGTTGTCCGTGACGAGGGTGTGAGGTAGGCCGAAGCGGCATACGATCGACTTCCAGAAGAAGGTTTTGACTTTACTTTCGGTGATCTTAGCTAGCGCCTCGACCTTAACCCACTTGGTGAAATAGTCGATGGCTAATAGCAAGAATCTCCGCTATCCTAAGACCGGAGGGAATGGTCCAAGGATGTCCATTCCCCACTAACCGAAGGGCTAAGGGGCTGAGAGCGGGTTGAGCGGTGTAGATGGTTGATGCTGGATGTATGCATGGCGCTGGCAACCATTGCACTTCTGAACTAGTTTGGCAGCGTCCTCCCTCACGGTAAGCTAGAAGTATCCCTACCGAAGGGCCTTCTAGGCCAGGGACCTGCCCCCCAGGTGATTTCCGCAGATGCCTTCATGGATTTCTCTAAGGATGTAGTCGATGTCGGCAGGTCCTACATATCTGAGCAAGGGGTAAGAGAATGACCTCCGGTATAGACGTCCGTCTAGGAGGACGAATTTCGAAGCCCTCTACTTGAGCAGCTTGGCTTCATTGCAATCATCCGGAAGAGTGCCATCAGTGAGATAGCAGACGTAGGCATCCATCCATGTAGTCTCTTGGGTGAGCAGGAGGACTTCCTCGCCATCTTCTATGCTGGGCCTTTTTAAGTACTCAACGTAGGTGTCTCATGCAATGCCGTCGGTGGAGGTAGCTAAACGGGAGAGGATGTCAGCCTTGGCGTTCTCACTTCAGGGAATGTAACTGATACTGAAATAAGCTAACGGGAAGACCAAGAGCCGAACCTTGCCCAGGTATTGAGTCATAGCAGGGTCATGCACCTCGTATTCTCCCTTGATTTGCCCGAAGACGAGTTGCGAGTCGGTGAAAGCTCTGAGATGCCTTACTCCCAACTCCTGGGCTAGCCTTAATCCTGCCAGCAAAGCTTCATACTTGGCCTGGTTGTTGGTGGCTTTGAATATAAACCGCAGGATGCATTCCGCTCTCTCTCCACCCAGCCTGGCGAGAATGAGGCCGGCGCCGCTTCCTTGAGAGTTTGATGCGCCATCCACATGGAGGATCTAGGTTTCTCTATCGTTGCTTGGCTCGGGCTCGTGCCGCTCCATGGAAACCTCCCTGGTTTCCTCATTTGCCCAAGTGCACTCAACCAGGAAATTGGCTAGAACTTGGGACTTCAGAGCTGGCCATGCTTGGAAGGAGAGGTCGAACTCCCCTAGCTTGATGGCCCACTTGGCGAGTCGGCCTGATGTGTCTGGGCGGGCCAGGATGGCTCGGAGAGGCTAGTCCATCAGCACCACAATAGGATGGGCTTGAAAATATGGGCGGAGACATCGGGTGGAGATGACCAGGGCAAAGATGATCTTTTCTATCTTGGAATACCTGACCTCCATGTCATGAAGCACCTTGCTCACATAATAGATTGGCCTATGGGTTCCATCAGCATCGAGACACACCAAGGCTGAGCTAACGGCCTTCGAAGAAGCAGCTAGGGTAATGCGCTTCTCGGATGTGGCTGGCACTGAGCAATTTGTTGATCTCCTCATCGATGGCCTTTTGCCGCTCGAGAGTGAATCTCCTCTTCTTCTGGCAGATCAGACGGTGCTTCGGATCAATGTTGAACTTATGGGTGATCACTTCTGGAGGGATGTCGGGCATGTCAGACACTGACTAAGCGAAAACGTCTGAGTTGGCCTGCAAGAAGGTTAGAAGGCGATCACGATCCTCCGGGGGGAGGAGTCCACCGATGCGCACGGTCCTCGCTGGATCGTCCCCAAGGGGAAAGGCCAGGAGGTGCTCGGCCGGCTCCCCTCTCCCGTCGGACTCCCTAGGGTTAGGGGCTTCTGGGACCGGCTCGGCCTCCAAGGGGCTTGACGCCGTGTGATAGCAGGGCAGAACTGAGCTGATATCGCCCTTCATCTCCCCAACTCCTCTGCTAGTAGGGAACTGCACCAGCAGGCATCGGGTGGAGATAACCGCATCCAATAAGTTTAAGCATGGGTGCCCGAGAATGGCGTTGTATGTCAAGGGGACCCGCACAATAAAGAATTTCATGATCACTGTGCTCTGGCATGGTGGTGTCCCTGCTGTCATAGGCAAGGATATCTCACCCTCAACCCTTACCGAATCTTCGGTGAATCTGACCAAAGGGGTTGCCACAGGCTGAAGAGAGTCTAGAGACAATCCCATCTGAACAAAAGCATCATAAGTAAGGATGTCAGCTGAGCTGCCACTATCAACCAATATCCTTTTTACAGGGTGCTTGGCGATCATCATGGAGACGGCGATGCCGTCATTGATTACATTCTCAAAATTCACCGGTCCCCCCCCCCGAGAACTACATTACCCGGCGCCTCTTTCCCTCTCGGTCGCTTAGATGCGGAAGCCACTCCCCAGGACACCATTCCAACTATCCGCTCCATGGGGGTGCTGTCGACAGCGGCTTGAGCAGGTGGGGGTCCTATGAGTGCCGGCAGCGGTTTTGGCCCCTTCTGGACATATTTGCCAAGGTAGCCCCACTGGATGAGTTCCTCGATGTCCCACTTTAGGCTGTAGCAGCTATCGGTGTTGTGGCCGTAATTCCGATGGAATCAGCAGTAACGACTCTTGTCACAGGGAGGACCTTTCTTCATAGGAGGAGGGCACTGGAGGTAAGGCTCGCCCTCGATTTCCATCAAGTTGTGGGATCGAGGGGCGAGGAGAGGCGTGAGCTTGCTCTCATCGCGGACGGGGCTTCGATGCCTATTGTTGGGTTGGCGAGGTGGGTCTTGCCGCCGGTGGCGAGAGGGCTTGCTTGGCTCAGGGCGATCAAGCTTGCAGTTTGAGCTCCTTATGATTCCCGATGGATGAGGTCGGCCTCATCCGCATGGATGTACTTCTGAGCTCGAAGGAGAAGGTCGGAGTAGGAACCCGGGGGATTCTTATCCAAAGAAAAGGTGAAGCAGGACGAGAGGAGTCCTCGCTTCAGCGCCAGTGTAGCCACCGCATCATCCAGATGGTAGACTTCAAGGGCGGCGGTTTTGAACCGGGACACGAAGTCCCGCAGCGATTCTCCCTCCTTCTGGCGCACAGAGAAGAGGTTGTCCACGACCCTTAGGATTCGCTGGAAAGCATCAAAATGTGCAAGGAAGACCTTTTCCAGCTCTCGAAAGGAGTCGATGCTATGGAGGGACAAGCGTGAGTACCACGCATGAGCAGCCTTCCACAGAGTAGCAGGGAAAGCTTTGCAGAGAAGGGCATCTGACGCACCCTGGACCTGCATCATGGCCCTGTAGCTTTCGAGGTGGTCGAGAGGATCCGTCGTGCCATCGTATGGATCTATCTGAGGGAATCAGAATCTATAGGGGACAGGTTCCTCTAGTATTCGGCGAGTATAAGGAGGACGGGTGTCATACTCCTCCTTCGGTTGGTTGTTTATCTTCCTGGCGAGCTCATCTAGTCGCCGGTTGTATTTGTCCAAGCGCTCCTCCGCTTGGCGGTTGATTGTCGAGGCCCTTCGAGATAGCTCGAAGGATGAAGAAGATGAAGATGAAGAAGGAGAAGGACGCGAAAGATGGGACTTCCGCTTTGGTTCCTCTTGGTGGGGCGGCTCCGGAGGAAACTTTCTCGGGCCACAATCTAGAGATCGTGGTCGCTTGAGGGACTCACGGAGAGGCTTCCTTGGAGAAGCTCGGTGACGATCAGCCTCTTGCTGAGGAGAACCTCCCCTTGCAGACTGTTGACTTGCGGGGGTAGCGGTCTGATGCTGGGTGACCATGGACTGCTGCTACTGAAGTCCGTGGACCATGGCAGTGAGGATCTAAACTGCTGACTGAGGGTTGCCAGCTGCTCCGTAGCTGGGGCAACCACTTCTGGTTGAGGGGGAATGATGGGAGGATCAGCGACAGGTAAGTTGGTCTCCTACAGCTTAGTCGGGGGAAGATGCCCCCCGGGGTGGCTGACTGAGGCATCCTGAGCTCGTGTCATCACCATTGTTGGGAGAGGGAGAGAAAAAATAAGTATACTGTAGGGTTTGGGCCTTCTTTTCTTGCCTGCCCCCTACCTGGTGCGCCAATCTGATGATGCCTGATCACTGGTCTTGAACGTCGGGTGAAGAGAGCCGCTTAATCCACCATCCTGTGCCTAATCGAGTGGCCTGCAAAAAGTTCCAGGACCGGAGGGGTGTTCCGGTGGGGACCCTCCGATGCTCAAGTCAGTAACCTGGGTCATAACTGAGGGAGAGCTCAGATGAGCTCTAGGAGAAAAATGAGATCTCAGAAAGAGAGGAATCCCCTTCTGGGTATTAGGGTAGCGAGTGTATGAGTTTACGTACCTTGTTTCTAAGTGGACTTACCCTTTTATAGGGGGTTGACACCTGCACGACCACGTGGAGTTCCGTAAGGAAGGAATGTCCTTGGGGTTCATGGGGTTGCATGAATTTGGGCTGGTCGGTGGGTTCTGTCCCATCGGAGAGGAAAAAAACAGCGGTTGGTGGGCTACGTCCCATCAGTCAGCAGGGCTAACAGGTAGTTAGGTCTTGTCCCATCAGCGGCGTGACCAGTGGGTAGTTGGGCCTGGGGATGCCGGGCGGCGCGCATCTGAAGGACGGTGGTGTGAACCGCCAGGACCGTTCTTGGATCGACTTGGGGCAGCCTTGACCCTCCTGAGGGCGCCGAGGTCGAGCAGGACTGGCTCGGCTAACCTGCCGATGCCGGGGCGGGGCTGGCTCGGGAAGGTCGGGGCCGACTTGGCCAACTTGGAGACGCCGGGGCCGAGCGGGGCCAACCAGGGAAGGTCAGGGCCGACTCGGCCGACTTGGAGATGCCGAGGCCGAGCGGGGCCGACCAAGGAAGGTCGGGGCCGACTCGGCTGACTTGGAGATGCCGGGGCCGACCAGGGAAGGTCGGGGCTGACTTGGCCGACTTGGAGATGCCGGGGCCGAGCGGGGCCGACCAGGGAAGGTCGGGGCCGATCCGGCCGACTTGGAGATGCCGGGGCCGAGCGGGGCCAACCAGGGAAGGTCGGGGCCGACTCAACCGACTTGGAGATGCTGGGGCCGAGCGGGGCCGATCAGGGAAGGTCGAGGCTGACTCGGCCGACTTGGAGATGCCAGGGCCGAGTGGGGCCGACCAGGGAAGTCGGGGCCGACTCGGCCGACTTGGAGATGCCGGGGCCGACCAGGAAAGGTCGGGGCCGACTCGGCCGATTTGGAGATGCCGGGGCCGAGCGGGGCTGACCAGGGAAGGTCCGGGCCGACTCGGCCGACTTGGAGATGCCGGAGCCGAGCGGGGCCGACCAGGGAAGGTCGGGGCCGACTTGGCCGACTTGGAAATGCCGGGGCGGGGCCGCCTTAAAATTTTGATTTTGCCATAATTGCCCTCATGGCTACGTACTGTAGATTAATTTTGAGAAGTTATTGGCTTAGTAAACTTATGGAAACCTGTATCATACTGCAAATAACTCTTGAGAAACTCTACCACTTATCTTTGAACAACATGCATTGAAAATTTTTCCTTTCATTGTTTTAATAAAATTATTGCTGCACAATATTAGGCACAGTAACATACATGACTGTCATTCTAGTTATTATTTCTGACATTGTTAATAGCAGTAGAGCATGATTTTTTTCTTGCCATAGGGATGATACTCTGTTATGAGTCAAGCTAAAAATGTCTCCTAAACAGGAATTGTATCTAATTGTTAACTGATGATGTTCCTGTTCATTACATGTTTGATTGTTTGTTCCTTCTTGCATGCAGCTAGGCAAACAGCAACGAACCAATCAATTTTTAGAATCATTAAAAGCGGAAGGGGAAGTCATTCTTGAGGATGTGCAACCAAGTGCTGTGCAGTCAAAAGGCACCTCTTGCACCAACTGATCCGGTTGCATTGACCATTGAGGAGAGGCTCAATGTTATGATTAAGAGGGATGGAGGGGTTAGTAACTTCGATGTTCTAAAATATTGAGGAGAAATGGCAGGCGTTTTTCTACTTCTAGCTAGGTACAATGGAATGAGCTGTCCGCTTTCCTGGTCATCGCTTGATATATAGATAGCATGGCAGAAGATATGCCAAGAAAGTTGTCATGATTTTGCTGTCGTAATAACCGTATGAATTATCCAAGGCATTGTCTCATCCTAATCCAAGGAGAATGAGGTTATCGCTTCCTTAATTAATTGACTGCATGCCATGAACTGAGGAAATTGACTTTATGGCGTCTTGATAATGACACGCGTCATGTAGCACATGTTGCTTGGAAGATTCTATGGGGTTTAGGTGCATTGTTGGAGCTTTATTAATCAAGGTTTTGGATGATAGCGCAAGTGTTTTAATTTGTTTCCTTTGTAACACAAGGAAAAAAAAGGCTTTCACCATTTTTATAATTATATTCTTTGGAGCCGAAGAACTCTTCCAAAAGGAGAGGAAATTACACCAAATATTACTTCTTAAATTTCCATGCTTGACCAATGTTTTTACATAGTTTCACATGTGTGATTTTTAAGAATCATGTATTATGGGAGCACTTCTCCTAAAATATAATGGGCAAAAGGTGCTGGCCAATTTGGATCACGTCAATTAGTGGAATGAATTTTAAGACTGGACACAACACCTAACTTTTTAGAGAAATTTGAACCAGATTGGCCTTTCACACTAATGAGGTGACCTCTTTTATTTATTTATTTATTTATTTTGATATTTTCATAAATTAGTATTTAGCATGTGCCATGCACGGAGAAATTGATGGTTATAATCCTTTTCCGTTGATAGCTGAACTACCATCTTATTATAAGTTAAAAAATTAAAATATTTAAATATTACAACAAGTAGAATTAAATTGTTAATGTAATAAGTCATGTCTAGGCATAAATTAATTTATTTGTCTTATAGTGGCTTAAATCCTTCCTCTTTATAATATAATAATTTTTTATTATTGTATTAATAAAAAAGCATTGATTTACATGGAATATCAATTAAACAGAAATAATTAAAAAATATATAACTATTTATAATTTAAGTACTGACTTTGTCGGCACCCCTACCCTGCTGAGTTCATCGATAACAAACCTGCACAAACCTGCACACCTGCGGTAATTGGATGGGGTTCTCCTAGCCTTTATGTAGTGCTCTATAAAGACTTAGGGAACTCCAACGGATTATCACAAGTGGCAGAAAAAAAAAATGTATCATGTTCAAAACTTTTTAACTTCTGCTCATATATAAATGTATATCATCCCAAAATCAAATTAACACTTAGCGTCATCTTGCTCAAATAATATTTCTCATGACATCATCAGATAGTTTATAAGATCACATTTACAATCAACATTAGAATCATAAGAACATACTTCATACTCATAATTTCTTCAAAACACAAGTCTTTCATTCATATCCAAATAAATTTGATACATCACAACATCTCACTATACATATATACATACACATATACAGGAATATACAAGTCCCTCGCTGTTTTCTTTGATTTTGGTTCATATTATTATTGTATGTTGATTTTGATTATATCGTAACTGCGTGCTTGGTCATACTAATAGCGATCTTATTAGAGGAATATTTATTGTATTCCCTATCAAATTGGTATCAGAGCCTGGTTTTCTTCATATTATTACGGTCTGACAAATCAACATAGAGATGGTAGAAGATAAGATCAAAATCAAGAAATTCAATGGTCACAATTTTGGATGGTTGAGGATGCAAATTGAGGACTACCTATGTCAGAAGGATCTTTATCTTCCATTAGAGGGAAAGAAGTCGGATTCAATGAGCGACTCAAATTGGATGATTCTGGATAGGAAAGCCCTGGCCATGATCAAATTATCGTTGACACCTCAAGTGTCATATAATATTGCAAAGAAAAAGACCACCGTGAATATGATGACCGCTTTAACAAAGTTGTATGAAAAACCTCCCACCTTAAGCAAGATATTTCTCATAAAAAAGCTCTTCAATTTGAAGATGGCTGAGAATAGTTCAGTGCATCTGAACGAGTTCAACTTGATGATTAATCAATTGGAGTCGGTCTCTGTTGCTTTTGATGATTCATTCAGGGCGCTTCTTTTCTTATGTTCCTTGCCAGAGAGTTGGGACAATTTTGTGATGATAGTCAGCAACTCGGTATCAGGTATCCTTACATTCAATGATGCAGTTAGTTGTATATTGAATGATGAGATGAGAAGAAAGGCTATGGGTGGGACTTCTACAAGTACTGCACTCATGGTGGATACTAGAGGAAAATCACAGGAGAGGAAGAAGTCAGAGAAAGGCCAGTCCAAGAGCAGAGGAAAGTCCAAAGGGAAATTTTTCATGAAGTGTTGGAACTGCGAGAAGAAAGGTCACATGAGCAAGGATTGTTAGGGTAAGAAGAAGGAAAAAGGTGCAGAAAGCAAGATAGAAGGTCAGGAAGCAAATGTTGTGAGTACTATTGAGCTGAATTTTGAGGATGTGTGCCTGTCAGCCGGCGATGGGGAAAACTCAGATCTGTGGTTTGTAGACTTAGGGGCTTCTTACCATTGCAGCTTAAAGAGACACCTATATTCGGATTTTATCAAAAGAGATTTTGGTCATGTCACAGTTGGCAATGGATAGTATTACAGAATTGTTGGTAGAGGAACAATTGTACTGAAGCCAGTGACAGGCAGAGAATTGAGACTTGCACAAGTTAGATACATTCCAGAGTTAAAGAAAAACCTAATTTCTATCAGTCAGCTTGATGTTGAGGGTTATGTATCCGTTTATTGACCCAATTATTAATTTTGATGATAAACAAAACTATTTGAGTATAACTCATGAAATTACTAATGATTTTGATTAAATGTTTCAGTTTATAACTTGTGTAAATGATCAAAATTTTGAGAGAAATCAAGTTTGGAGCTCAATTCTAATGTCAAGGTAAGATTACAGACATTAGAGTCGACACCTAGAATCATAGAGTCGACTCCGGAAAACGGCATGGCCTAGAGTCGACATCTGGAACCTGTAGAGTCGACTCCAACAGAAAAACAGAAAGATGGTTTTTGGGTCTCAAATTAGAGTCGACCTCAGAAAAGTTAGAGTCGACTCCAGAAGCAAAATGTGTCGACTCCAGAAAAGTTAGAGCAGACTCCAAATCGGACTATTTAGGGATTTCAAGTTAGAGTCGACCCTAGGAAAGTCAGAGTCGACTCCAGATTGTCAGAAACGACTCTCAGATGTGTCAGAACATCTCTAAACCTACTTTTTACTTTAAATCTCAACGGCTATTACCTTATTTGCTCCTAACTTTTCTTCCATTTTGATTCTAACGGATAGTTTTTATCTATTCTTAGTATTGGAAGAATCTATAAAAGGATGATAGATATGACCATTTAAAAAGAGAGAAAAAGAGGGAAAACAAGAAAAATAGAGAAGAAAAAGAAGAGAAAAATCCAAGAGAAAATCAGAGAGAAAAATCAAAGGAAAGATCGTATTGATTTCCTGAAAGAAAATAGAGAAATCCCTAGTCTTCACACTTTCATTTTGAGGAGATTTCCAAGTTTGAGGAAGCAAACGAGTAAGCCCTAGTTCCTGTTTTTCAATAGTTCTTCTGAGTTTCAAGAGAATACTCAAGGAAGATCCATTCAAAAGCAAGGAAGAGGAGAAGAATCAAGCCATTGAAATTTGCAAATCAGGCTTTTATTTCTATCTCTTTGTTTGATTAGTAAATTTGTCTTATTTGCTCATTTAAGGAGCAATTATTGTATCAAACATTCTTATACTTCTTGTGCCTAGTTCAATCAGGGGATTGAATCAGTGGAGGTTGTTAACCTCGGGTCAAGCTAGTTTTGCTTGAGTGTGGGTTTTGTGCTGGTGAGCCTTGAAAAACCGGCTGGGTTCGTTGTGATCCCGGGTAAAACAACAAGTTTGAGTTGTGAACTTGTAAAACAACTCGGCTGTAATCGAGGTGATTATAGTGTGGACCCAAGTAGGACTTGGGAGTGGACGTAGGTGTTGGATACACCGAACCACTATAAAATCTTTGTGTTTGCCGTGCTTTCCATTGTCTCTATCTCTATCTCTTTTATTGCATACTTGTATTTACATTGCATTTGTGATTTATTTTAAGCAAACAATTTTTCAAAAGGCTAAATTTTTAAAAGACCCAATTCACCCCCCCTCTTGGGTTGCATCTGGGCCAACAATTGGTATCAGAGCAAGTGCTCATTAGATTTGATCAACGATCAAGAGCTAAAGATCCAAATGGCAACTCAAGTTGGATCATTTGCCTGAAGGTCATTCTACAAATAGACCTCCTTATTTAATGGTTCCAACTATTCTTATTGGAAAGCAAGAATGAAAATATTCATTCAAGCACTTGATTATGAATTATGGAGTGTTATAAGTAATGGACCTAGTACACCCACACACTTGATGGCACTATTGTTCCTAAGCCCGAAAGGGATTGGAATGATAATGATAGAAAATGGCACAGCTCAATGCTAAGGCCATGAATGTCTTATATTGCTCTTTAGATGCTAATGAATTTAATAGAATCTGTTTGTAATTCGCAAAGGAAATTTGGGATAGATTAGAGGTTACCCATGAGGGTACTAACCAAGTAAAAGAATCCAAAATTAACATTCTTGTTCATAAATATGAATTTTGCATGGACACTGAAATCTATAGCTGCATGTATACTAGATTTACTGATATTGTAAATGGGTTGAAAAGTTTAGGCAAAACATATTCTAACTCTGAACTTGTGAAAATTCTCAGGTCTTCCAAGAACGTGGGAAGCGAAGGTGACAGCAATCCAAGAAGCAAAGGACCTCAACACCTTACCTTAGAGGAGCTTCTAGGATCCTAATGACCCATGAGCTTCAAGAAGCAGCACATAGAAGAAGATGAGTCAAAGAAGAAAAGACATGGCTCTAAAATTTCAGAATGAGGAAGAATCTGATGAATCTGAAGATGACAGTGATGATGAGGACAGCACTCATCACAAGAAATTCAAGAGATTCATGAAGAAGAAGAAATTTAAAAAGAAAAAGAGAGGAAAAGAGGACAAATAAAAGAAAGAAATGATTTGCTATGAATGTAAGAAACCGGGGCATTTCAAATATGATTGTCCTCAACTGAAAAAGAGATTCAAAAAGAAAGGCTATGTTGCAACCTGGAGCGACGGAAATCCTCATCGAAGAAGAGAAAAAAAGAAATGCCAACATTTGCTTTATGGCAAACGATGAGGTGAGTAAGTTTTTTGCGATGAATTTGCTTTTGAAAATTGCATGCTTTTAATGAATTAATTGATGATTTGCAAATCTGAAAAAAATAAAGATTTAAAAATCAAATGCAAAATCTATTCTTAGAAAATGAAAAGCATATTGTAGAAAATGAATTTCTAAAGAAAGAAAATGAAAATTTAAAAAATGAAGTTGATAGGCTTAAAGTATTGTTGACAAATTTACTTATAGCTCCATCAAACTTAATATATTGTTGGATAATCAAAAGGCTATATATGATAAGGCTGGTTTAGGATATAACCTAATTTAAAAACAAAAATTTTGAAAAATTTTTGTACATGCTGAAAAACATCAAATATTACTTGTTTTAAATGTGGAAACAAAGGACATAAATAATAGTAAAATAAATGATAAAAGAAAGAAAATTTGGGTTCCTAAAGGAACAATTGTTTATGCTACTAACCATGAAGGACCCAAGAAAGCTTGGGTACCTAAATATAAGACTTAATTATTTTTGCAGGAGTGTCTTGCGGCCAAAAGATCAAAGAGAAAGTGGTATCTCGATAGCGGCTGCTCAAGGCACATGACGGGTGACAAGGATCAATTCATCACCCTTGAAGAAAAAAGGAGGAGTAGTTACATTTGGCGACAATGGCAAAGGCCAAATCTTGGGGTTTGGTAACATTCAAATAACTCCCTCCACATATATTGAAAATGTCTTATATGTTAATGGTTTGAAACATAATTTAATTAGCATTAGTCAATTATGTGATAAAGGTTTTAAAGTATCATTTGAATCTTCTATATGCACAGTTTCTAATCCCATTGATAATAGCATTTTTTATTGGAAATAGAAATGGCAATGTATACCTGATTGATTTGACAATTTGTCTACAAGTAATCATTGCCTAGTTGCTAATAATGCTAATATAAATGAGATTGGTTGGTTGTGGCATCGTAGATTAGGTCATGCAAGCACACACCTTATTTCAAAATTAATTAGAATGGATTTAGTAAAAGGACTTCCACAATTAGATTTTGAAAATAATAAAATTTGTGATGCATGTCAATTTGGAAAACAAACTAGAAATTCTTTCAAAACTAAAAATATTGTTTCCACTTCTAGGCCACTTGAACTACTTCACATGGATCTTTTTGGACCTACTAGAACCACAAGTCTAGGAGGAAAGAAATATGGTCTTGTGATTGTAGATGATTACTCTAGATACACTTGGGTATTATTTTTAGCTCATAAGGATGAGACCTTTCCACTATTTTTGAAATTCTTCAAGAAGGTCACAAATGAGAAAAACAACACCATAGTGTCTCTAAGAAGTGATCATGGCACCGAATTTGAAAATCATTTATTTAAAAATTTTTGAAAAATGGCATCCATCATAATTTTTCTGCACCTAGAACACCGCAACAAAATGGTGTAGTTGAAAGAAAAAATAGAACCCTAGAAGACATGGCCCGTACCATGCTATGTGAAAGCAACTTACCAAAATACTTTTGGGCAGAAGCTATAAACACGGCATGCTACATCCTTAATAGAGCTTTAATTAGGCCAATCATTAAGAAAACACCTTATGAACTATGGAATAATAGAAAACCAAACATAAGCTATTTTCATGCATTTGGTTGTAAGTGTTTCATTCATAATAATGGCAAAGATAACCTAGGAAAATTTGATGCAAAATCTGATGAAGGCATATTCTTAGGATATTCAACATCAAGTAAAGCTTATAGAGTATTTAACAAGAGAAACTTAATAGTAGAAGAATCTATTCATGTAATCTTTGATGAATCTTTAGCATCAAGTTCTAAAAAGATTGATGATGAGGAAGATACAAACATTCTAGAAAGAGACATTGAAAAATTAGATGTATCTTCAGATCATGAACAAGAAGCTAAAGATAATGATTCTCCTAGGTTGATGTTATTGATATGTAATGATATAGATCTACCTAGAGATTGGAGATATGCTATGGTCATCCAAAGAATTAATTATAGGTGATCCATCTCAAGGAGTAAGAACTAGATCATCAATGAGAAACATCAATAATCATCTTGCATTTGTATCTCAAATTGAACCAAAAACTATTGAAGAAGCTGAAAAAGATAATAACTGGATGTTAGCCATGCAAGAAGAATTAAATCAATTCACTAGAAATAATGTTTGGACATTAGTGGATAGACCTAAAGATCATTCTGTAATAGGATCAAAATGGGTATTTAGAAATAAATTAGACGAAAATGGCATAGTAATTAGAAACAAAGCTAGATTAGTTGCAAAAGGATATAATCAAGAAGAAGGAATTGATTTTGATGAAACTTTTGCACCTGTAGCTAGACTTGAAGCAATTAGATTGTTACTTGCATTTGCATGTCATATGCATATCAATTTATTTCAAATGGATGTTAAAAGCGCATTCTTAAATGGATTTATAAATGAAGAAGTTTTTGTTGAACAACCACCGGGATTTGAAGATCATGAATTTTCAAATCATGTTTTTAAATTACACAAAGCACTATACGGTTTGAAACAAGCACCTAGGGCTTGGTATGAAAGATTAAGTAAATTTCTGATTGAAAATGATTTTGTAAGAGGAAATGTCGATAAAACACTATTTTTGAAAACAAAAGAAAGATTTATTAGTAGTACAGATATATGTTGATGATATTATTTTCGGTGCTACTAACAATTGTTATGTCAAGAATTTGCAAAGTTAATGCAGGGTGAGTTTGAAATGAGTATGATGGGAGAACTCAACTTCTTCCTAGGACTTCAAATCAAACAAAGCAAAGATGGAATCTTCATCAATCAAGCCAAATACACAAAAGAACTGCTCAAGAAATTTGGAATGGAGTCAATCAAACCACTTGGGACACCCTATGAGTCCTTCGTGCAAATTGGACAAAGATGAAGATGGTAAGAAAGTAGATCAAAAATATTACAGAGGTATGATTGGATCTCTTCTTTACTTAACTGCTAGTAGACCAGATATTATGTTTGCAGTATGTCTATGTGCTAGATTTCAATCTGAACCTAAAGAATCTCACTTAATTGCTGTAAAAAGAATTTTAAGATATTTAAGTGGAACTAAAAATGTAGGTTTATGGTACTCTAGAGACTCAACCTTAAATTTAATTGCATATTCTGATTCTGACTATGCTGGATGTAAATTGGATAGAAAAAGCACAAGTGGTGCATGTCAATTCTTAGGATGTAACTTAATCTCTTGGTTTAGCAAAAAGCAAAATTCGGTTGCATTATCTACTGCTGAAGCAGAATATGTTGCAGCTGGAAGTTGCTGTGCTCAAATCCTTTGGATTAAGAGACAACTTGAAGATTATGGCATAACCCCCGATAAAACACCAATTAGATGTGATAACGAGTGCAATAAATCTAACTAAAAATCCAATTCAACATTCAAGAACAAAACACATTGAAATTAGATATCATTTCATAAGAGAACATGTAGCTAATAATGAAATTTGTCTTGAATATGTTAATACAGAGGAACAATTAGCTGACATATTTACAAAACCTTTGAGTGAAGAGAGATTTTGTTATCTTAGAGGTGAATTAGGGATATGTGACCCTATGGATTGATTTTGACATTAAGGAATGAGAATCTAAATTTTCTATCAATTTCTTGATATTCTTCACATTTTAAGGAAATTATCTAGTCATTTGAGCATTTGATCCTCCAATTATTAAAAAATTTTATCAAAATTTTATGAAATTTATTTTAGTTTCAGTCATTTGAAACTCTTTTTTTTGCTGAAACTTTGTGGAGTCGACACCTCAGAATGAGGAGTCGACACCTCTGACTGTCTGCTCGAGCCCTGGCTTGGAGCCGACACCTGACTGATTCGGAGCCGACACCTGACTTTGCGGGAGTCGACTCTAAGTGAAAAATCATGATTTATTAGGGCAGAGTCGACACCTCAAACGTACTTTTTCAATCCACTTCAAATCTTCCAAAACTTTCCAAACTTCTCCAAACTCTTCAAAATCCTTGATTCCAACCTTTCCAAGATCAAATGGCACCCAAAGGAGAGAATCAGTGGTTGGAGCGCCGGTAACTACGGGAAAGTCCGTTCGAAGAACCGAGAGCCGACTCCCAGCTTCGTCCCTCTTCCACAATCCCCACATCTTCCACAAAGGTAGATACCCTAGCTGAAGAGTCATCACAATGGGTAGAAAAGTCGATTTTGACCTATTTGAATCCGAAGGTTTTTCAATCGGGAGACAATTGAAGGAAATGGGCTGGGATAAGCTGTTTCTCTTGATGTTCCTACCTATCCAGCCCTAGTAAAAGAATTCTACAATTTGGCTAGAGGGGATGGAGGTTTAGTAAGCAATGTTAAAGGGAAAAGGATTCATCTCACCTCAAGCTCGGAAACCTCCTCAGCATCCCGATCACTGGTTTAGCCAGCTCATGCATGATGATAGGTGCAGCCCTTTCAAGGATGTTAGGAAGGGATGTAACTGAGTTTGAGGAAATTAGAGCCAATCAACTCCCCTAGAATTGAGATTATTACACAATATATGCAGTAGATCTTGTTTCCAAAAACTGGTCGGTTTGAGTATGTCTCGGAGCGAGACATTGTGGTTATGGATTGTTCTAACTGGCAGCCAGTCAATCTGGCAGCAATGATGATTTTTATATGGCAGAGGAGCTAAAAGAAAAGATCTACCTGCCGTATGGAATGGTTCTTACACTTGTATTCAGAAGCCATGGTGTAAAGATAATGGAGAATGAACTGCAAAGGAATCTCATACTGACTACTACAGTATCTCCACTATTCATAGAATGGGATTCAGAAAAGTAAATGGCCAGTGGGAAAGGAAAGAAGCCAGAATTGAAGAGGCCAGAGATGAGGATATCCCTGGACCGTCTACTGCTGGGCCATCAGTTGCGGGACCATTGCTGGACCGAGCACTTCTTCACCCCTCAGGTGGCGTCAGATTTGTTGGCTGAGTCATCAGGTTTTTCAGAGAGGCAGCTTAATCAGCTCAGAGCCTTATTGACTGAGCATGATTCTGAGATGAGAATGAAATGAGATTGCTCTCTACTAAACTTGACATGATTGCATCTACTTTAGATAAATCTATGGATACCCTATCATCTGAGCTTCACAAGATCTTTGAAAGGCTGGAAGGGATCGCAGATGGATCTAGAGCTTATCTTGATGCTACTGGACAATTAAGAAGAGATATAGATTTTGCTGTTACACAGATTGAGGATTGTCTTGAAGGCTTCAAGAAATCACAAAAGATGAAATTATGGAGTTAATAGGTCATCTGAAGAGAATTGTCTACAAACATACTTGATTGACCTTTACTTTCTATTTTGATATCTATCCAAGCCAACTCAAGTCATATCCCAATCAGCTTTTATGTTCATATCCAATCAAACTTAGCTTCTATATTATGTTGATAGCTTGTACTTAGGATGTTTACTCTTTTATATCTTGGTAATTGATGTAATGAAATGTTTTAATGTAATGAAAAAATGTTTGAATGTTTGATACAATGATGGTTGCAATGAATGAAAGTTTTAGAATATTTACTCTTTTCTTCAATTTGTCTGAATCTGATATCACCTTAAAATTCTTTATACAATATTTTTCACCTTTTTGTTGATAACAAAAAAGGGGGAGAAAAGAAAGATTGTATATGCATAAGAGAAAGAAAAAATGATATCATGCATAAGAAAGAGGAATTAGGAGTTATTTTATGCAGGGGGAGTTTACAGTTTATGTTTCAATTTTGACTTATTTGAACCTATGGCTTATTCCTTAAATTGAACAAATTTAAAGTCTTGATAAGGTTTACAATTTATGAATTCTAATGCATATACTCAAAGTTTTTGTCATCATCAAAAAGGGGGAGATTGTTGACCCAATTATTAATTTTGATGATAAACAAAACTATTTGAGTATAACTCATGAAATTACTAATGATTTTGATTAAATGTTTAGTTTATAACTTGTTTAAATGATCAAAATCTCGAGAGAAATCAATTTTGGAGCTCAATTCTAATGTCAAGGTAAGATTGTAGACATTAGAGTCGACACCTAGAATCACAGAATCGACTCCAAAAACGGCACGGCCTAGAGTCGACATGAACCTGTAGAGTCGACTCCAATAAAAATAGAAAGATGATTTTTTGGGTCTCAAATTAGAGTCGACCCCAGAAAAGTTAGAGTCGACTCCAGAAGCAAAATGTGTCGACTCCAGAAAAGTTAGAGCAGACTCCAAATCGGGCTGTTTGGGGATTTCAAGTTAGAGTCGACCCCAGGAAAGTCAGAGTCGACTCCAGATTGTCAGAAACGACTCTCAGATGTGTCAGAACGTCTCTAAACCTACTTTTTACTTTAAATCTCAACGGCTATTACCTTATTTGCTCCTAACTTTTCTTCCATTTTGATTCTAACGGATAGTTTTATCTATTCTTAGTATTGGAAGAATCTATAAAAGGATGATGGATATGACCATTTAAAAAGAGAGAAAAAGAAGGAAAAACAAGAAAATAGAGAAGAAAAAGAAACTTCCGAGAGAAAATCAGAGAGAAAAATCAAAGGAAAGATCGTATTGATTTTCTGAAAGAAAAGAGAGAAATCCCTAGTCTTCACACTTTCATTTTGAGGAGATTTCCAAGTTTGAAGAAGCAAACAAGCAAGCCCTAGTTCCTATTTTTCAACAGTTCTTCTGAGCTTCAAGAGAATACTCAAGGAAGATCCATTCAAAAGCAAGGAAGAGGAGAAGAATCAAGCCATTGAAATCTACAAATCAGGCTTTTATTTCTATCTCTTTGTTTGATTAGTAAATTTATCTTATTTGCTCATTTAAGGAGCAATTACTGTATCAAATATTCTTATACTTCTTGTGAACTGAGTCAATCAGGTGATTGAATCAGTTGAGCCAGTTTGCCTTATGCAAGCAGTTGCTTGTGTGTAAGGTTTTGTGCTGGTGAACCTTGGAAACCAGCTGGGTTTGTTGTGCACCCAGGAAAATAACAAGTTTAAGTTGTGATCTTGTAAAACAACTCTGCTGTAATCAAGGTTGATTATAATGTGGACCCAAGAGGTACTTGGGAGTGACGTAGGTAGGTACACCGAACCACTATAAAATTTCTGTGTTTGCCGTGCTTGTCTCTTTGTCTTTTCCTCTTTATCTTCTCCTTGCATACTCTGTCTTAACTATTGCATATCTGTGATTTATTTTAAGGTTGGGGGTTTTACTTCAAAAGTGTTTAAATTTTTAAGAGACCCAATTCACCCCTCCTCTTGGGTTGCTATCTAGGACAACACCATTTTGGTAATTCTCAGTGGAAAATTACTAAAGGGTCTATGGTTGTTATCAAAGGGAAGCGGACAAGCACTCTCTACTTCTTGGCAGACAGTGAGAGTTCAGTTTCAATGGTAGCAGGAGACACGGGTACAGTGACTACATTATGGCACAGGAGGCTCGGTCATCTTAGTGAGAAGAACTTGAATATTCTACACAGGAGAGAGCTTCTACTAGGCTAAAGAAGGTGAATCTAGAGTTTTGTGAAGAGTGTATCTATGGTAAGCAGAAAAGCAGTGAGTTTTCAGTTAGCAAGAACTCAGAAGAAGACTGAAAGGCTGGAGTTGGTTCATTCAGATGTCTAGGGTCCAGCACCAGTGGCATCATATGTGGGCAATAAGTACTTTGTCATGTTTATAGATGATTTCAGCAGGAAAGTCTGGGTGTTTGCTATGAAAGAAAAGTCTGAGGTCTTTGGCATCTTCAAGAGATGGAGAGTCATGTGTGAAAGCAGACTGGAGCAAGTCTCAAGTGTCTCAAAATAGATAACGGTGGTGAATACTGCAGTAGGGAGTTTGATGTCTACTGCGCAGAGCATGAATCAGAAGGATCAAGACCGTCCTAGGACACCAGAGCAGAATGGTGTGGCAGAAAGAATGAACAGGACCATTCTTGAGAGAGAGAGGAGTATGAGGTTTGACTCAGGTCTACCTACATATTTTGGGCGGCAGCACTGGACACCGCAGTGTATTTGATCAATAGGAGTCCATCCAGTGCATTGGATGGTGGGATTCCAGAGGAGGTTTGGACAGGAAAACAGGTAAAACTTTCTTTTCTTAAAGTATTTGGCTGCATTGCTTATTCTCTGATTGAGAAAGAGAAGAGGAGTAAGTTAGACTCCAAGTCTACAAAGTGTGTTTTCATTGGATACGGTGGCGATGAGTATGGCTACAAGCTCTGGGATTTCCAGAACAATAAGATCATTCGGAGCAGGAATGTGGTATTTGATGAAGAGCATACTTACAAAGACAGGAAGGATGCAGTGGAAGAAAAGAAACAGGAGTTTATAGAACTCGATCCTGTCAGAGATGGAGAAATTCCCCGAGTGCAAACTGAAGATGGAAACTCCGAGGATGTGGAGGAGGAAGATGTGGTTGGAACAGACAGCCACATGCATACATCGGTACCTCAGCCGGTGTCCCCACAGTTGAGGAGGACCACGAGGGTTACCAGGCCATCACAGAGGTATTCTGCTAATGATTATGTTTTGTACACAGATTCTGAGAGCCAGAATGTTTTGTTGAAGCCATGCAGGATGAAGCTAAGGTCAAGTGGGAGTTGGCTATGAAAGAGGAGATGGACTCTTTAAAGCAAAACAAGACTTGGGATCTTGTGAAGTTACCCGCTGGCAAGAAAGCTCTGTTCAACAAATGGGTGTACAAGATGAAGAATGAGGTTGATGGTACCAAGAGATACAAGGCAAGGTTAGTTGTCAAGGGTTATGCACAGAAAGAGGGAATTGACTTCCAGGAGATCTTTTCCCAGTAGTCAAGATGACATCCATCAGGGTGATTCTGAGCATGGTAGCAGTGGAGGATCTTCATCTAGAGCAGCTAGATGTGAAGACAGCATTTCTTCATGGAGATTTGGAGGAGCTGTACATGCACCAGCCAGAAGGTTTCCAGGTCAGGGGAAAGGATGACATGGTCTGCAGATTGAAGAAAAGTTTGTATGGTCTGAAGCAGGCTCCGCGGCAATGGTACCTCAAGTTTGACAGTTTCATGCTAGAGAAAGGCTTCACCAGATGCCAGTCAGATCATTGTGTGTACTTTCAGAGGTACATTACAAATGAGTTTATTATTTTATCCTTGTATGTGGACGATATGCTTGTAGCAGGTTCCAGTATGAGGAAGATAGAAGAGCTCAAGAAACTGATGGCAAAGAAGTTCTCAATGAAGGATTTGGGAGAGGCGAAGCAGATTCTTGGCATGAGGATCAACAGAGATAGGAAGCAACGGAAGCTGTGGCTATCTCAGGAGGACTATGTAGAGAAGGTACTGAAGAGGTTCATATGGAGAATGCAAAGGCAGTGTCAACACCTTTGGCAGCACACTTCAAGCTCAGCAAGCAGTTGTGTCCAACAACTCAGAAGGCAAGGGATGAGATGATTAGAGTTCCATATGCCTCAGCCGTGGGAAGTCTAATGTATGCAATGGTTTGCACAAGACCAGATATCGCACAAGCAGTGGGAGCAGTCAGCAGGTACATGCAGAATCCAGGCAAGGAGCACTGGAATGCAGTGAAGTGGATCTTGAGATATCTCAGGGGTACATCAACTTACAGTTTGTGCTATGGAGGTGATAGTCTTCAAGTACAGGATTTGTAGATGCCGATCACTCTGGTGACAGAGACAGTGGGAGGAGCACCACTGGTTATGTTTTCACTATCGGTGATACAACAGTGAGCTGGGTATCTCAGTTGCAGAAGATAGTGGCATTGTCAACTACAGAAGCTGAGTATGTGGCGATCACTGAAGCTAGTAAAGAGATGATCTGGTTACAGAGGTTGATGGAGGAGCTCGGCAAGGAGCACGAGTGTAATACATTATGGAGCGACAGCCAGAGCGCAGTTCACTTGGCAAGGAATCCAGCATTTCATGCAAGAACCAAGCACATTCAGCTTAGGTATCATTTCATACGCAGTGCATTGGATGAGGAGCAGTTGAAGCTGGAGAAAATTGATGGAGCTAAAAACCCTGCAGATATGTTCACCAAGGTTGTGAGCAGAGACAAGTTGAGTCTCTGTTGCAACTTGGTGAAGCTTTCCAAGAGATAGATCAGGAGAGCGCGGCACAGAGAAAGAAGGTAGATCTAAGATTGATGTCATTAATCTCCAAGTGGGAGATTGTTATGGATGGAGCTTAATTTCATCAAGAGGAAGCCCAAATCAAGTTCACGAAGGAGTTGGCAAATTAGTCATTATCCAAAAGTAACAAACATGAGATTTGGATAGATTTGAGGAGTTAGTTGAGGATGTTTTGGTCATTATCCAAAAGTAACAAACATGATTTGGATAGATTTTGGGGAGTTAGTTGAGGATGTTTTGGCCATTATCCAAAGTCATTGAAGGAAGCTTTTGGAGGAAGATTTGAGGCGTCATCTCAGCTGCAACCGCCCACCACAAAAATCTCGTGTGGGAGTTACGAATGTATGAAATAAATTGGAGGCTCGGTGAGGACCTCTGTGTGCTGCAGAGAGAGAAAAAAAAGGGGGTTCTGTAATCTTTTAGTGAGATCATAAGAGTTTCTGAGAGAGTGTTTTTGAGGGCTTGTACCTGATTCAACTCTTAGTGAAGCCTTGCAGATCCTGTGCCGCCGTGGACGTAGCCAGTTTGGGTGAACCACGTAAAATCCTCGTCTCTCGCTGTTTTCTTTGATTTTGGTTCCTATTATTATTCTTATGTTGATTTTGATTATATCGCAACTGCGTGCTTGGCCATACTAATAGCGATCTTATTAAAGGAATATTTGTTGTATTCCCTATCATGAATAACCATCTAACCATGGGGAACATAAAACCATAATAATCATAATCTCAATAATATGCTAGTACAATATAGCACGTATAAACACTGATAGGAAGAAGAAATTTAACAATAGAGTGGTGAGACCTAAGTCTCAGTGAATGGATAACCATCTAACCATGGAGAATAGAGAACCATAATAATCACAATCTCATAATATGCTGGTACAATATAGCACGTATAAATCAAAGTACATTTTTAACATGATATTAGCTAAAGTAAAATGTAGCTTATTCTTCGAATATACCAGTACTGAAATACTCTATCAATAACTTTTTATTTTAAAAATAACTCATTAATATAAAGATCCATGCATGATGCATTACGACATAAAGACATGCATTCTTTACCTACAGCCTAGATTTTCTTTATTTACTTTTTTGATCCTACTGGAATCTACCTGCCCACTGGTATCTCATGTAATCTTTTCCCTGGGATAAATATTTGGCCCACTAGCCCTTTTTAAATCGCAATAGAAGCTTTTCTTTTTAAAAGTTTCCCATTGGCATTTCTTTTTCAAATCCAGATGCAAGCTTTTGAATCTCATGATACTGGGCTGTGTGTAATGCCTCTGAGGTATCATCCTACAGTCGCCCTTCTGCAGGTGTACTCATCGGGTGCTTGACTAGCAACAGGATCCTTGCACAAATAGCATCCATTAACCATTCGGATCACCCGGCAAAGTGTTTTCTTCTTTAACCCTGAAATCTTGGGTTTCCTCTCTATCCCCACGGGCTATACATATAGTAACCAGCTCCACTGAGCTATGATTTTTGCCCCTATGGGCTGCTTACAACCTGCCCCTCTAGGCCTGGTCAGCGTGCACTCACCCCTGATCTCGGGTTTATCATACGATCAAATCGCAAAGAGGTGCCGGCTTAATAGTAGTGTGCAATGCTTATGCTACAGCACAATCTAAAGGGTGATCAGCCCTATAGCTGCATGATGCTCAGTATAAAATATACATAAAAAATATCTTTTGTAAAGCTTTCTCATGCAAATATGCCTGTATACATCAAAAACCCATGCATCAAAACTCATGCTTATTCTTTGTGCTTAAGACTCATGCTCAAACCTTATGCTTTAAATTTTATATAAAACTCATGCATTAGAATATCATATACTAGATTCTCATTTCTCAGGTTTAAAACATACATAATACTCTACTAAACATACCATACCATAGCTAGGTATTAATCATTATACTTGCTCAAAATAAACTTTTTATTGCTAAATGAGAAACCCACTCACCTTAGCAAAACATTCTTTTAACTGGTACTCAACTCCGATATTTCGACTTTCTAGAATAGCCCTCTTGACCTACGTCAACATGCAGACACAATAGCTATCAGGGTTACATGCACACGAGGTTTTCCCTTGAAACCAAGCATAAATACATGATCTAACCTCTAATATCTCATTATTTCTTTCATCCTTTCTTTATTTACTATTACCTTCGCTATCATCTTATAATACAAGAATCTAAGAAAGTCTAAAACCATACAAGGTCTAGGAAGCTATAGCTTACTTGGAGCCAAGCACAAACCCAAGCTTTCCCTTCCCTTCTCTTTTCTTTTCTCTTTTCTTCTTCTTCTTCTTCTCTTCTTCCTCTCCTCTCTTTTCTTTCTTTCTTTCTTTCTTTCTTTCCTCTAGCTGAAACCATGTTTTCCCTTTTTCTCTGATGACTTGGGAGTTAAGGACTTAAAAAGGTGTTGCTTAGGGGCTAAGAAACTAGGTAAAATCCTTATTTTACCCTCAAAACCTATTAATGCATGCTTTTTGAAAAAACACGTGGCTCACTCATGTCTATGATATTTTGTCCTTAAATTTTCTTTTTCAAGTTATCCTTAGCACAATTAGTAATTGACCTCGAAGTCTTTTTCCATTTTACCCTTGAATATATAAATTTTTAATCGATTTATAGCTTAGATTACCATTTTTCATTTAAATTGATACTTTTATGCAATATTTCTAGGAAAAAAAACTCACTTTAAGAGCTCGATTTAAGAATCATATGGTTTAAACGACACTCAAATCGGTCTTAGAATGAAATAAATAGAATTTTAAAGATTTAACATGAAAAATCTGCAAAAATTAGAGTTGGCGCTAACACAAAGCAGAAATGCTATTTTTCCATTTTTTAATTAGAATCGGCTCTATCAGTAATTAAAGTCGACTCTAAAGCGTGCTAGAAGTTTGAAATCATGCCAGAGTCTACTCCACACCAATTAGAGTCAACTCTAATGGCTAAAAACATCGCATAAGGGAAAAACTTAAACCAAACTTGATTTTTCTTATGATTTAAGCATGTTAAAACTCAAATCTCTCAAATTCTTAAATTAAAATCATTAGCACAAAAAAATAACCATTTACACATAAATTTCATATTTTTATATTTATCAAATGGCCAACACATCCACACATCATTAAAACCATCCGACTTTCATTAAATAAAAATGCCATTAATTACCAAAATTACAAAATTTTTAGGATATACATACTTAGTCTTGAATAGAGCAGATGAAGGAAGCAGATTCATGTAGCCAACCTCATTAGTTGGAAAAAAGTTAGATGAGTTGAATTGTATCATTTTCTTATTTGATAAATTAAACACAAAAATAGATTTACATGGACTAAGCTCTTTCTTGTTCTTTGCCATGTCTCTCCGATAACTAAGATCTCATTCTTATAGTTGTTTCATTAATATTGATTTGTTGGCCTTATATTGATTTTGATGACTACAAAATAATTAGTATGATACTAATGATCTTGTGGTTGAGTTAAACAAATTTCAAATGAATTGTCAAGAAGATGGTGTTACTCAAATTAAGATAAATTACAAAGATAAAATGAAAGGTAATGTATTATTCTATGGAGTGCTTTACAATTTAAATTGTTCTCAAAATGCTTGTAGTGATTAAATTATTTTTAATAAACTTGAATTTTATAATCATTGGATGATTTTTATGTTTTATGTTTGAACAGTTCATTTGACAAAATGACTTTCAGTTTAATTACATTTGCATTGTCTTGAACTGGATTCATCATCTTTCAAATCTCTTTTTAACCCTGTTACTTTGATATTTCCTTATAGTTATTTATTCTTGGCTTGCTAGTTTTATATTGGCTTGCCAATTTTTGTTGCCTTTCGGATTGGCTTCCTAGCACTTAAATTTTTGCATGTGAGTTTTAGATGGGGCAACCATTTATTGGCCTTCGGATTGGCTCCCTGGCACTTAAATCTTGGCATGCTGGGTTTTGAAGTTGNTGATAAATTAAACAACAAAAATAGATTTACATGGACTAAGCTCTTTCTTGTTCTTTGCCATGTCTCTTCGATAACTAATGATCTCATTTCTTGATAGTTTATTTATATATATATATATATATATATATTTATTGGCCTTATATTGATTTTGATGACTATAAAATAATTAAGTATGATACTAATGATCTTATGGTTGAGTTAAACAAATTTCAGATGAATCATCAAGAAAATGGTATTACTTCAAATCAAGATAAATTACAAAGGTAAAATGAAAGTTAATGTATTAATTATATGGATGTGCTTTACAATTTAAATTATTCTCAAAATGCTTGTCGTGATTAAATTATTTTTCAAAGAATTTAGATTTCGTAATCACTGAACGATTTTTATATGTTTTATGTTTGAACGGTTCATTTGATAAAATAACTTTCAAGTTTAATTACATTTGCATTGTCTTGAACTGGATTCAATCATCTTACAAATCTCTTTTTAAACCCTATGTTACTTTGAATATTTCCTTGGAGTTATTTATTCTTGGCTTACTGGTTTCTATATTGGCTTGCCAATTTTTGTTGCCTTTCGGATTGGCTCCCTGCACTTAAATTTTTGCATGTGAGTTTTTAGATTGGGCTACCAATTTTTATTGGCCTTCGAATTGGCTCCCTGGCACTTAAATCTTAGCATGCTGGTTTTGAAGTTGGTCTACCGATTTTTATTGGCCTTCGGATTGGCTCCTTGGCACTTAAATTTTGGCATACTAGTTTTTGGATTGGGCTGCCAATTTTTATTTGCTTTCAAACGTGGCTCCCTGATGGTTAAAATTGGAATGCCAATTTGGTCTCTTGGCTTGCTGGTTTTGAAATTTGGGCTGCCGGTTTTGAAATTTGGGCTGCCAGATTTTCTTTGCTCAAATTATTGGAATGTCGAATTGGTCTCTTGGCTTGCCAGTTTTGAAACTTGGGCTGCCAGTTTCATTTTTGGTCTGTCAGTTTTGAAACTTGGGCTGCCAGTTTCATTTTTGGTTTGTCGGATTTGGAGATTGGGCTACTAGTTTTATAACCTGGGCTGCCACTTATTCTCTGGCTTGCCGTTTTATGGATTTGGGATGCTATTTTCTATTGGAAATTGGACAACTTCTTGGCTGGTTTTTGTTCCGATTTTTCAATCCTTCATTTCCATTGTTGGGGCTTCTATTTCTCTTCATTTGGGCATCTAAACTCTGGAGTTAGGCAACCAGATTTTCATCTTGGATGGCCAGACTCCTTAGCTAAGCTTGTCAAGTGTTATTGTTGCTCTCCCTCTTCTCTATTTCATAACGGTCATGTAACGACTATATTTTTTGTTTTGGTTATATATTGAGCTGTTGAACAGTGATTCAGTAAGCAAAAAAATAGAAGAAAAAGAAAGAGAAAAAAAAAAGAAAAAGAGTGAAAAAAGAAAGAAAAATCAGTGAAAATATTATGAGAAATATCAATTGAAAGAGAGATTTATTAGAGGTGTATTGGAGTATTGCATTGATTGTTTCAAGCCATCGAAGTTCATTCATTGCTGATTCTTAAAGTGGTGTTAAAGCTCCAACAACCTTTTTAAAGAGCATTCAAGCTTCATCAAAGGCTTCATCATTGCTCCGGCATGCTTAAAGGAAGAAGCCATCTTGAGAAGTATTTTTAATATTTACTAAGTATTTCTGTTGAATATCTGCTCATTTTTTAGGAGCATCTTGTATTAAACTTGATATTCTTGTGCTTGATCTTGTAAGACTTGCTTGTGCCGGTAAACAAGTGTGCTAGCTTGGAAAGCTAGAGTGAAAGGTCCCTTGTACCCGTAAACAAGAAAACTAGCCCGAAAGGCTAGTGTGTAAGGTCCCCTTATACCCGTAAACAAAAAGACTAGCCCGAAAGGCTAGTGTGTAAGGCTTGCTTGTGCTCGTAAATAAGTTTTCTAGCCAGGTAGGCTAGTGGTGATGGTGGAATTCTCAAGGTATTCTTGGGGAGTGGGTGTAGGTGCAGGGTTGGCACCGAACCACTATAAATCTTGGTGTTTGATTGTGCTATTTGCTTGCATATTATCTTCACTGCACTACACTTAATTTATTTATGAAAAATATTTAAGTGCACATACTTGCTAATTAGTCTATTAATTTTGAAAAACTCAATTCACCCCCTCTTGGGTTGCTATATCTGGGCAACAATTTCATTTTCCTTACTTACATTAGGACAAATAGGATGCGTTGAACACTTCACTTCAGATGATAAATAATCAAAAGTCCTAATTATATAGGTAAAAATATAAAGAATTATTATAATATTAATATAAAAAAGATTTAAAATTTATAAAAATAATCAAATCTTAAATAATAAATCTAAAAAATAAGATGAAACAAATGCATATATGTATACATGCATGTATAAACACATATAGTAAGTATGTACACACACACACACACACACACACACACATATATATATATATATATGTGTGTGTGTGTGTGTGTGTGTGTGTGTGTGTGTGTGTGTGTATATGTATATATACACACATATGTATATGTATATATATATATATATATATGTATATATATATATATATATGTATATATATATATGTATATATATAATAATTATTCAATAAAGATACTATTCACTGATCACACATTTAGCCCTTTGAAAATAGATATTGCACTCCGAATAGGGAGTTCGTTTCCAATCTATATAAAAGAACAACCACAAAATTATTACATAATGGACGCAAACTTTGCACTCCGAACAAGGAGTTCCATCCTAATCTATATAAAAGAGAAACCACAAAATTATTACAGAAAAATAAAGAATGGATGCAAACATGGACTTCTTCGATGGCGGAACGAAGCTCGGTTGAATCCTTAACAGCCTTGAGATGGTTCACGATCCCCCAGATCACCTGCAACCTATCTAGGATCCTCTCCAAAGGCTCCACCAGCTTCGGCCACGTCGGCTCCACCAGCCTCTCCAGTTCAACCAGATCACCCTCCTGCACCCAAAAACATCATCATCCAAAACACCCCGAGAACCCTAAATCCCGATCAAGGAAGCAAGAAAACAAAGCATACGAGTCTCCTCAACAGCTCGCGTATCCCCGGCCGGACGTGCTTCGCTTCTATGACATCGAAGGGGGAAGACGAAGTCTTGGAGGAGGTGTTGGATTTTTAATCCAACATTGGGCTTATATGTGAAATATGTGTTGCGGACTGTCAAATAAGGTTAAGCCCAATTAAAAGTGATCAGTTAAGGTTTCAGTAATTTGAGCTTTAATGTATCTGATAAGGTGTGACCCTTTAATGTGCAAAGACCTAAGGGGTTATTTCTATTTTTATGATGGGCTAAAATAGAAATATCAAAAGATAATGATGAAGTTATCTATATATAGCGGTTATGGTCCTTGGATCGCATATACGACTTCTTCTCTGAATCCGATCATCAGAAAAAATAGCCTAGAAAAAATTTAAAAGGGCTCTCTGGAGTACGTGTTGATCTGAAAGGCCAACCGCAGGACTAGCAATCAAGCAATATGGATTCAGGTATGCTTCCGTTTATGTTTATTAATTCTTAATGATTGAACATGAATGATTCTTGGGCTTTATGGTGATGGTTTTCCCCAAAGATTTAGATTTAATTTCTAACAATTGGTATCAGAGCCTCTATTCATATTGAATCATTGAGAAATTTAAATTTTTTAGGTCATATGCCATTAATATTCATATTATTTGTGCATATAATCAGCAACCATGAGACAAATACTCATTATTGTAAATTTTGTTTTGGTGCCATTGATATTCTTAATATATGTAGATCCAGTTTCTAAATAAAACAAAGGTCATAGTGCATCAAAACTTTATTTTAGTTCTAGTTTGATGATTATGAATTTTGATGTTAAAAGTGATAGATATTCGCTGCATCGTAAGTCTCATGCGGTCCTCTTCATTTTAAGAGACAGATCATATAACTTTTATCTGATAAGATAAAGTTAAATTATTGATAAAATTAAATTTATATTTAATTTAAATAAAAAAATTCATCGGCAATGCGTTCAATTCATTGGAATTTTTTTAACTAAATTTTTTTTTGAACACGTTGCCTTTCCGTGAAATTTTTTCCGAACACATTGCCTTTCCCGAACATGTTGCTTTCGTTGGGAATCAGGTTGCCTCTTTTCTATTATGCAATTAAAAAAAATTTGAGGCTTTCCCTTGGCTTTAAGTTCACGATTTTCATGGGAATAGCGGAGAAAAGGGGCATTGCATGAAGTTACTGAAAATCTGACGCAATCCTTGAACGCTGGGATATTGCATTGGAAATCTGGGTAGTTGCGTGGAGTTCTCATATCCGCTCTCGCATTGGGAGAAAGGGGCGCTTTGAGTCCAGATTTCCTTCCCCTCAAATCGCTGGTGGGCATCAGGAAAGAAAAGGAAATCCTGATATTTCCAGGATTCCATTACCTAATGAAAAGAGGGAAAAAAATGAGTCCATGAGACGTTCTAACAGATCTAATTCCGTAATCATGCGCAACCTCCTCTATGTGATTTAATAGTTTCATAAAATAAAATCTTATTTATTTGTTCAAATTATCTTTTCTGTTATATAGATGGTTTTGAAACGGATAAATTTTATTTTTTGATATGGGTTGGAACCTATCTATGCAACAACCAAATAACAATTGTTATTTTTAAATTCAATCAAATTCAAATTAATGGTACTTTTATGCATAATAAATTTGTCCATCATTCTAAATTGAACTAATTAAAATAAGATATCACAAAAGTGACCTCTCTTGTGTAGATGGTTCATGAAGGATGTTGGATATTGTGTATGTGTATGTTTCATGCGGATATTAATCGGCCCAAAGGAAAGTCAATGCTTGGTCGAACTACATATATGTGTGATGGTAAACACGTAACGATTATAAGGATTTACATGTGAGTAATAAGTCGATCCAAAGATAGATTTATTATTTGACATGCATTATTGTTAGTGTTTGATCATTACAATAAGAGTACCACTAGCCGTTAATATTATTGTCCAAAGACTTGATATTAATGTTGCACTTGGTATCTTGAGATGAGATTTATCATTATTTGAATTTATTGATATTTGGTATTAATTGTTTATATGAGCATGTTATTTATATATTGCTTTTATTTTTTTACAGCTAATATTGCTAATATTTCTACTAACCTCAAATCAGTGCCGGTCCTTAATGGTACTAACTTCAAAGACAAGGATAAAGGCAATGAAAGAAAGAATAAGGCTGCTAAGGGTTCAGCAAGAAGAAACAAAATCAGGATAAGGAGAGTTGTTTCTTCTGCAATAAGCCTGAACATATTAAGAAGGAATATTTCAAGTATCATGCATGGCATGAAAGGAAAGGTACATTTCTTAACTTGTTTGTTATGAAGTGAATATAGCTTCAGTACCTAGAAATACTTGGTGCATAGATTCTGGTGCTACTACTAATATCAGTGTTTCATTGAAGGGTTGTCTGAGCTACTGAAGGCCAACTGATGCTGAAAGGCACATTTATGCAGAAGATGGCAAGTCGGTATATGTGGAGGCAATTGGACATTTTAGATTTTTGTTGAGAAATTTGGGAGATTGTTATTACCCCAACTTTATTTTGATGATTTCCAAAAGCCATGAGTATATTAAAGGAAATAATGAGTTTACTAATCAAAAACCTTGAGCTTATTCAAAATGAAAGCAATGGACTCTCAATGTTTAAATTTACTAAGTTATGAATCAATTTGAAAAAGAAGTTTCAAGCTCTATATTTAATATTTCAAAGAGAATTTTTACACGATATATTTCATTCAATGATTTCTTGAAACATGTCTTAATTCATGCTTAATGTCATATTAATTGTATTCAAGTCAAAATTTTAATTAAAATTATTCTGGGACGAATTTCAAAGTCAATCAGAAAAATTTCTGATTTTTGATACGTTCCGGAGCCGACTCTAGAGTTTCAGAGTCGACTCCTGTAAGCCACAGAGATTTCTGATTTTCTCGAGTGACCCTTGGATTTCAAGAGTCGACCCCTGACTCTGTGCAAGCCAACTCCTGTCTGTGCGAGTCGACTCCGCTCAAACAACAGAAACCAAGTTTTTTGAGCACTTCTCGAGTCGACTCCCCATTTTCTTCGAGTCGACTCCCGACTATCAGGAGCCGACACTTTGGTTTTTCGCGAGTCGACCCTCTAACGTTTAAATGTTTCTACTTTTAGTAATCGACTTGAGCCGACTCCCACAGTGCTCGAGTCGACTCCTAGAAATTCTGGGCGATTTTTCACGATGACACGTCAGCCCCAACGGTAAGAATTTCAAATAATGGCTATTTTTCTTTGTCTCTAACGGATATATTTTTGCAGAATCTATAAATAGAGGAGCTCTTTTCCAATCAAGAGAAGAGATAGAAAATCAAAAAGAGAGAAAAGAATATCATTCAAAAAGAGGGAAAAACAGAGCTTTATTGGAAAAATCTTTCAGTTCAAAATAGAGTGATTCAAAAGGAGTGAAATCAAAGAGGAAGTTTCGTCTGCTCCAGATCATCAATCCACAAGAGTCAAAAGAAAATCCAACAGCTTTTCAAAGATCAAATCGAAGGATTTTCAACATTCAACAAAAGGAGAAAAAGCTTCATCTCAACTCCAAAGTTTTCAAACGGTCAAGAATCTTGCTGAGGCCTGATTCAATACTTCAAGAGGAGTTAAGAGGAGAAGGAAGAAAGCCAAAGCCACAACCATCTGCAATCTTATCAGGCTTTTCTAATCCTTTTATACTTTATTTGTATATTTGCTCAAGGGGAGCATTTCAATATTTAAACTCTGTTATTTTGATTGTTTGCTGATTCAATCAGTGGATTGAATCAGTGGAGGTTATTATACCTCGTTGCAAGCGGAGTGCTTGTGTTGGGTTAGTTGTGAGCCCGTGAAAAACAACGTGTAGGGTTTTGTGCTGGTGAGCCCGAGTAAAACCGGCTGGGTTCGTTGTGATCCCGTGAAAACAACAAGTTTGAGTTGTGAGCTTGGAAAACAACTCGGCTGTAATCGAAGAGATTATAGTGTGGACCCAAGTGAATCTTGGGAGTGGACGTAGGTGTTGGTTGCACCGAACCACTATAAAATTATCTTGTGTTTGCCGTGCTATATTTTCTCTCTCTCTATCTCTCTTTATTATTTGCTTGTGTATTGATTAAAGTTAGCCTCTCACTTGCACATTTTGCTAACTAATCAACTAAAGTTAAAAAGACTTAAATTTTTAAGAACCCAATTCACCCCCCCCCCTCTTGGGTTGCCATCTGGGCCAACAATTGGTATCAGAGCAAGTGCTCATTTAGAATTTGATCTCACGATCAAGGGCTAAAGATCCTTATGGCAACACAAAGTGGTTCATGTTTTGCTGAAGGTCATTCTACGAATAGACCTCCTTTATTTAATGGAACCAACTATTCATATTGGAAAGCTAGAATGAGAATATTCATTCAAGCTTCTGACTATGAATTGTGGGGAGTAATAATAAATGGACCTAGTACACCCACACACGTAATGATGGCACTATTGTTCCTAAGCCCGAAAGGGATTGGAATGATAATGATAGGAGAATGGCACAACTAAATGCTAAAGCCATAACATTTTATATTGTTCCTTAGACTCTAATGAATTCAACCGAATCTCAACATGTAATTCCGCAAAAGAAATTTGGGATAGGTTGGAAATAACACATGAAGGAACAAACCAAGTTAAGGAATCAAAAATAAACATTTTGGTTCATAAATATGAATTGTTTACAATGGAACAAACTGAAACCATCACATGCATGTTCACTAGATTCACTGATATTGTGAATGGTTTAAAGAGTCTTGGTAAATTTATTCTAATGCTGACCTTGTGCGCAAAATTCTTAGGTCACTACCAAGATCGTGGGAAGCGAAAGTCACTGCTATCCAAGAAGCAAAGGACCTCAATGCATTACCTTTAGAGGAGCTTCTAGGATCCCTAATGACCCACGAGCTGACAATGAAGCAGCATGTTGAGGAGGAAACAAAAAGAAAGAAAACACTTGCCCTCAAAACTGCAGAAATGGAAGAGAGCAGCAGTGAAAGTAATGATGAAGATGATGAGGAAACTGCTCTCTTGGCCAAAAAATTCAGAAAGTTTATGAGAAAAAGGCCCTTCCATAAAAAGAAATTTGGAGCAAGAATTGATGGAGAAAAAGATAAGAGAAAGGACAAGGAGAAAGAAAAAGAGAAAGAGCCCTTAGTATGTTATGAGTGTAAAAAGCCAGGGCACTTTAGATATGATTGTCCTTTGCTGAAAAAGGCCTACAAGAAAAAGAAGAAAGCATACATGGCAACATGGTCTGATGAATCTTCCTCGTCGGAAGAAGAAGAACAAAAGGAAGTTGCCAATATCTGTTTCATGGCCAACAACGACGACAACGACAATGAGGTAAGTACCGAAACCCCGATGATGAATTTACTTTTGATGAAATGTTTGAAGCATTCAATGAATTGATGATTGATTTCAAAGCTTTGAAAAAGAAACACAAATCTTTGAAAACTGAAAACTTAAATTTAATCAATGAGAAAAATGAATTAAATCTTGTAGTTAATGATTTAAAAGATAAAATGGAAACACTTCTTAATGAAAAGAATGATTGTGTTCATAAGTTTGAATTGATAAAATCTGAAATGAAAAACTAATTAAAGAAAAAGAATCAATCTCTAATGAAAATGATTTTCTTAAGAAAGATGTTAAAAAGTATAAAGACATTGTTGAGAAATTTACTCTAAGCTCAACTAAACTAAATATGATTTTAGATAGTCAAAAAGCAGTTTTTGACAAAGCTGGTTTAGGGTATAACATATTTAGAAAACAAAAATCATTGAAAAATATTTTTGTAAAAGCTAATCAAAGTAATATTACTTGTTTTAAATGTAATCAAAAAGGACATAAATCTTTTGAGTGCAAAACAATAAGTAATAATGAAAAATTAAACACCAAAGGAAAGAAAATTTGGGTTCCGAAAGGAACAATTTTTATTGCTACTAACCATGAAGGACCCAAGAAAGCTTGGGTACCTAAACATAAAGTTTGATTATATTGCAGGAATGTCTTGTAGCCAAAAGATCAAAGAAAAAGTGGTACCTTGATAGTGGCTGCTCAAGACATATGACGGGTGACAAAGATGAATTCATCACCCTGGAAGAAAAGAAAGGTGGAGTTGTGACGTTTGGCGATAACGGTAAAGGTCAAATTATGGGCCTTGGTAAAGTTCGCATAACTCCATCTATATTTATTGATAATGTACTTTATGTTGATGGTTTAAAGCACAATTTAATTAGTATAAGCCAACTATGTGATAAGAACTTTAATGTTTCATTTAAATCTTCTATTTGCATAGTATCTGATTCCATTAATGATAGCATTGTTTTTACTGGTTATAGACATGGCAATGTGTACTTAGTTGACTTAGACAAATTATCTGAAAGTAGTCATTGCCTAATTGCTGACAATGCTAACATAAATGATATTGGATGGTTATGGCATCGTAGATTAGGTCATGCAAGCACACACCTTATTTCAAAACTAATTAAGATGGATTTAGTTAAAGGTTTACCTAAGTTAGATTTTGAAAATAACAAAATCTGTGATGCATGTCAATTTGGAAAACAAACTAGAAGTTCTTTCAAATCTAAAAACACTGTTTCAACTTCTAGGCCTCTAGAGCTACTTCACATGGATCTTTTCGGACCAACTAGAACCACAAGTCTAGGAGGAAAGAAATATGGTCTAGTGATTGTAGATGATTACTCTAGATACACTTGGGTGATGTTTTTAGCTCACAAAGATGAGACTTTCTCGATATTTCTGAAATTCTTCAAGAAAGTCACAAATGAGAAAAACACTACCATAGTATCTCTAAGAAGTGATCATGGAACTGAATTTGAAAATCACTTATTTGAAAGTTTTTGTTCTGAAAATGGAATTAATCATAACTTTTCAGCCCCTAGGACTCCACAACAAAACGGTGTAGTTGAAAGAAAAAATAGAACCTTAGAAGACATGGCCCGTACCATGCTATGCGAAAGCAACTTACCAAAGTATTTTTGGGCGGAAGCAATTAACACAGCATGTTACATCTTAAATAGAGCATTAATAAGACCAATATTAAAGAAAACACCTTATGAATTATGGAATGAAAGAAAACCAAATATAAAATACTTTCATGCATTTGGATGTAAATGTTTCATTCATAATAATGGTAAAAACAACTTAGGAAAATTTGATGCTAAATCTGATGAAGGAATTTTTCTAGGTTATTCAACGACTAGTAAGGCATATAGAATCTTTAACAAGAAAACCTTAATAGTAGAAGAATCCATACATGTAGTTTTTGATGAATCTTTAGCAACTGGATCTGAAAAGATTGATGATGAGGAAGATACAAACATAATTGAAAAAGATCTTGAAAAACTTAATATTGAAGTATCTTCTGATCATGAACAAGAAGCTAAAGATGATGATTCACATAAGGACGATGATGTAATATGATCATAATGATATAGATCTTCCAAGAGACTGGAGATATGCTATAGTCATCCTAAGGAATTGATTATAGGTGATCCATCTCAAGGAATAAGAACTAGATCATATGAGAAATATTAGTAATCATCTTGCATTTGTATCACAAATTGAACCTAAAACTATTGAAGAAGCTGAAAAAGATAATAATTGGATGTTAGCAATGCAAGAAGAATTAAATCAATTTACTAGAAATAATGTTGGACACTAGTTGAAAGACCTAAAAATCATTCAGTAATAGGATCAAAATGGGTTTTTAGAAATAAATTAGATGAAAATGGCATAGTAATTAGAAACAAAGCTAGATTAGTTGCAAAAGGATATAATCAAGAGGAAGGTATTGATTTTGATGAAACCTTTGCACCTGTAGCTAGATTGGAAGCCATTAGATTGTTACTTGCATTTGCATGTCACATGAATTTTAACTTATTTCAAATGGATGTTAAAAGCGCATTTTTAAATGGATTTATAAATGAAGAAGTGTATGTAGAACAACCACCAGGTTTTGAAGATCACGAATTTCAAATCACGTTTTTAAATTGCACAAAGCTTTATATGGTTTGAAACAAGCACCTAGAGCTTGGTATGATAGGTTAAGTAAATTTTAATAGAAAATGATTTTACAAGAGGTAATGTTGATAAAACACTATTTTTGAAAAGAAAAATAAAGATTTGCTTGTAGTACAAATATACGTAGATGACATTATTTTTGGTGCTACTAACGATTCTCTTTGTCAAGAATTTGCAAAGTTGATGCAGGGAGAATTCGAGATGAGCATGATGGGAGAACTCAACTTCTTCCTTGGACTCCAAATCAAACAATGCAAGGAGGGAATCTTTATCAACCAAACCAAATACACAAGAGAACTACTCAAAAAGTTTGGTATGGAAACAATGAAACCCCTCGGAACTCCAATGAGTCCTTCATGCAAGCTAGACAAAGATGAAGAAGGTAAAAAGGTTGATCAAAAGTATTATCGAGGTATCATCGGATCCCTTCTTTATTTAACAGCAAGTAGACCAGATATTATGTTTTCTGTATGTTTATGTGCTAGATTTCAATCTGAACCTAAAGAATCACATTTAATAGCTGTTAAAAGAATTTTAAGATACCTAAATGGAACGAAAAATGTAGGTTTATGGTATTCTAGAGACTCAACATTAAATCTAATTGCATACTCAGATTCTGATTATGCTGGATGTAAATTAGATAGAAAAAGCACAAGTGGTGCATGCCAATTCTTAGGAAGTAACTTAATCTCATGGTTTAGCAAAAAGCAAAATTCAGTTGCATTATCAACTACTGAAGCTGAATATGTAGCAGCTGGAAGTTGCTGTGCGCAAATCCTATGGATTAAGCGACAACTTGAAGACTATGGTATCACACTTAATAAGACACCCATAAAATGTGATAATACAAGCGCAATCAATTTAACTAAAAATCCGATTCAACACTCAAGGACAAAACACATAGAAATTAGATATCATTTTATAAGGGAACATGTAGCTAATGATGAAATTTGTTTAGATTATGTAAACACTGAAGAACAACTAGCTGACATCTTTACAAAACCTTTAAGTGAAGAAAGATTTTGTTATCTTAGAGGAGAGTTAGGAATTTGTAACCCTTTTGGATAGATTTTGAAACCTCTAAGGAAATATATCTAGAGTTCTTTCAATTTCTCAAAATCTTAAGGAAATTTTATCTAGAACTCATATCAATTTGATCTCTCAAAATCCATGATTTTTAATCATACTCAAAGATCAAATTCCGGACTCATTTCAGATTCTCTGAATCCTTATTTTTTTTCTGAAATGGTCTCGGAGCCGACTCGGACAGTATCGGAGTCGACTCCTGTTTCTGATGAAACTCAGGAGCCGACCCCCGCTCTGCGCGAGTCGACTCGATTTCGGGTTCGTGCTCTGTGACTACTCGGGAGCCGACTCCACGCTTTGCGCGAGTCGACTCGACGTGGTCCCAGGCTGATTATCTAGGGCACGAGTCGACCCGACGGTCATTCCAATCGTTTCAAATCACTCCAAACTCTTTCCAAAATTTCCCAAACCCTCCAAAACCTCCAAAAACCTTTGATTACTCACTCCATTGAGATCTATGGCACCCAAAACCCGTGGAGCTAGCAGTAGTGGCGCCGGATTGAAGAGGAAACGGACCGTTCGACGACCCGTTCGCGAGCCATCTTCGGATTCATCTTCTACTTCTTCTCCAAGTGGCTCTCCTGCTCCTGCTACCACTCTTCAGGTAGATCACCTTGCTAGTAGAGTTGTGACAACCGGTAGAAAGGTTGATTTTGAGCTATTTGAGAATGAAGGCTTTATAATAGGTAGACAGTTGATTGAGATGGGACTGGAGAAAATGTGTTCACTGGACTGTCCCACGTACCCTGCTCTAGTTAAGGAGTTTTACAAGAATTTGACAAGAGGTGATAATGGTTTAGTGAGCGTAGTGAGAGGCATTGGACTAAACATCACTGCCACTATTCTATCTAGACTGTTAGATTTACCACTGTCTGGACCATCCACATTTGCCCCAGAGGATAGATCGCCAGCCCTCACAAGACTATTGAACAGAAATTTTGAGGGATTTGAAGAAGTTCTTGCAAGCCAATTACCTTTGGAGCTAAGGTTACTTCACAACATCTGCAGTAGGGTTTTGTTTCCCAAGACTGGCAGATTCGACTATGTATCTGAGAGAGATATTTTTATTATGGATGCCGTAGTTTCTGGGAAGCCTATTAATCTGCCTCGGATGATCATTTGGTATATGGCTGATTGTGGTGGGAAGAAAAAGTCAAGTTTGCCCTATGGCATGGTTCTAACAAAGCTATTTCAAAGCCAAGGGATTGCATTTAGTGATAGTGAGCCAAAGAAGGAGTTAAGGCATACTGATTATTACTCTTTGGCTACTATTAATCGAATGGGGTTTGTTAAGAGGAATGGAAGTTGGGAGAGGAAGAATATTGCAGAGGACAGAGCTATGGAAGCTGAGGCCCCCAGACCTTCAGTGAGACATTCATCACCTGAGCCTCCTCAGAGCTCTTCTGTTCCAGATTATGTTCCAGCCCCTGCTTATGTTCAGATCCTGCTCCTGCTGCTCCTGCTCAGTCTTCTACATTATCATCTGTTAGCTTTTCTGATGTGCAGTTAGATCAGCTTAGATCCTTATTCAAATCTGAGATAAGTGAGCATGAAATAGACTGAAAAATGAATTTGATGAAAAGTTTATGAATTTAAAGGAAGCCTTGTATTCACTTAGTGATCGGGTTGCATCGATTGAATCTACTCTTAGTTCATCCACCAGCTCCTTGAGTGAAGACTTGAAGAATATTTTTGGAGAACTTAAGGATATCTGCGGTGACTCAGAGACCTATTCCCAATGCAACGCCGAGCTTCAGGATAAAATTACAACTGCTTGTACTTTTGTTGATAATAAGCTTAAAGATTATGTTAGACTTCAATGTGAAGGAATGAAGCAGATAGTTGATCACTTGAATAGGATTACAAGAAGAAACTTTTGATATTTTTAATGTAATCTCATTTCAATGTACTGAGTTATCTCATTTTGTTGTAATGAAGTCAAGTTTACTTTCAATATAATGAGTATGTTTACATTTTCATGTAATATCATTTTGAAGTAATGAGAAAGTTTGATGCTTTACTTATGTACATTTCAATTGTGAGTATCTTTGAATATCTTGAATGATTATCCTCAATTGATAATTTGAATGGTAAAAGATAAAGAATGATATTGATATAAGTAGTTAATCGATTTTCCTAACCTTTTTGTTGATTACAAAAAAGGGGGAGAAATTTTAGTTAATCGTATATGCTTTCAATACAATTAAAGTTAAGTTAAAAGTTTAATTTTGAAAGAGGGAGAGATAGTTTGAATATTAAAGGAGGAGAGTTAATCTAAGTAAAAGGGAGAGATAACCAGTTATCTATGCTTAATGTTTGAAAAGGGAAAAATTATTTGCTTGAACTTAACAATTGAAAATTTTGAATGAATTACAAATTGGGTTTCATAGGGGGAGCTATCTCATTTAGGGGGAGCCTCTCAATGAACATAAATATTGATTTTGGTTTCAGAAAATTTTTCAATACATACATGCATATACTCAATGTTTTTGTCATCATCAAAAAGGGGAGATTGTTGAGAAATTTGGGAGATTGTTATTACCCCAACTTTATTTTGATGATTTCCAAAAGCCATGAGTATATTAAAGGAAATAATGAGTTTACTAATCAAAAACCTTGAGCTTATTCAAAATGAAAGCAATGGACTCTCAATGTTTAAATTCACTAAGTTATGAATCAATTTGAAAAAGAAGTTTCAAGCTCTATATTTAATATTTCAAAGAGGAATTTTTACACGATATATTTCATTCAATGATTTCTTGAAACATGTCTTGAATTCATGCTTAATGTCATATTAATTGTATTCAAGTCAAAATTTTAATTAAAATTATTCTGGGACGAATTTCAAAGTCAATCAGAAAAATTTTTGATTTTTGATACGTTCCGGAGCCGACTCTAGAGTTTCAGAGTCGACTCCTGTAAGCCACAGAGATTTCTGATTTTCTCGAGTCGACCCTTGGATTTCAAGAGTCGACCCCTGACTCTGTGCGAGCCGACTCCTGTCTGTGCGAGTCGACTCCGCTCAAACAACAGAAACCATGTTTTTTGAGCACTTCTCGAGTCGACTCCCCATTTTCTTCGAGTCGACTCCCGACTATCAGGAGCCGACACTTTGGTTTTTCGCGAGTCGACCCTCTAACGTTTAAAATGTTTCTACTTTTAGTAATCGACTTCGAGCCGACTCCCACAGTGCTCGAGTCGACTCCTAGAAATTCTGGGCGCGATTTTTCACGACGACACGTCAGCCCCAACGGTAAGAATTTCAAATAACGGCTATTTTTTTTGTCTCTAACGGATATATTTTTGCAGAATCTATAAATAGAGGAGCTCTTTTCCAATCAAAGAAGAGATAGAAAATCAAAAAGAGAGAAAAGAATATCATTCAAAAAGAGGGAAAAACAGAGCTTTATTGGAAAAATCTTCCAGTTCAAAATAGAGTGATTCAAAAGGAGTGAAATCAAAGAGGAAGTTTCGTCTGCTCCAGATCATCAATCCACAAGAGTCAAAAGAAAATCCAACAGCTTTTCAAAGATCAAATCGAAGGATTTTCAACATTCAACAAAAGGAGAAAAAGCTTCATCTCAACTCCAAAGTTTTCAAACGGTCAAGAATCTTGCTGAGGCCTGATTCAATACTTCAAGAGGAGTTACAGAGGAGAAGGAAGAAAGCCAAAGCCACAACCATCTGCAATCTTATCAGGCTTTTCTAATCCTTTTATACTTTATTTGTATATTTGCTCAAGGGGAGCATTTCAATATTTAAACTCTGTTATTTTGATTGTTTGCTGATTCAATCAGTGGATTGAATCAGTGGAGGTTATTATACCTCGTTGGAGTGCTTGTGTTGGGTTAGTTGTGAGCCCGTGAAAAACAACGTGTAGGGTTTTGTGCTGGTGAGCCCGAGTAAAACCGGCTGGGTTCGTTGTGCACCCATGAAAACAACAAGTTTGAGTTGTGAGCTTGGAAAACAACTCGCTGTAATCGAAGAGATTATAGTGTGGACCCAAGTGAATCTTGGGAGTGGACGTAGGTGTTGGTTGCACCGAACCACTATAAAATTATCTTGTGTTTGTCGTGCTATATTTCTCTCTCTCTATCTCTCTTTATTATTTGCTTGTGTATTGATTAAAGTTAGCCTCTCACTTGCACATTTTGCTAACTAATCAACTAAAGTTAAAAAGACTTAAATTTTAAGAACCCAATTCACCCCCCCCCCCTCTTGGGTTGCCATCTGGGCCAACAATTTTTATTAAGTTCTGATTATTATTTGGATTTGAAAGACATGTTTATAGTACCATTGTTTAGACAGAATTTGGTTTCTATTTCAGCTTTGGACAAATTAGGATATTATTGTTTATTTGGAAATAATTAGTTTAGTCTTTCATTAAATTCAAATATTATTGGAACTGGTTCTCTTATGGTGTATGACAATCTATATTTGCTTGAAACTGTTGCTTCTTATAATGAAACCCTAAATATGGAATCAAGAGGTACTAAGCGTAAAAATTGCAATAAAAATTTAGGAACATTATGGCATAAGCGATTAGATCACATCTCTAGAAATAGAGTTGAACGATTTGTGTCAAATGGAATTTTGGATTTCCTCAAATTTATAGAATTTAATGTCTATGTTGATTACATTAAAAGCAAACATACCAAAATAAAGAAATTGGGTACATATAGAACTATGGAAGTCTTAGGTTGACATACGGACATTTGTGGATCATTTTCTATACCTTCTTGGAATAGTCAATAATATTTTATATCATTCATAGATGATTATTCTAGATATACATACTAATTTTTTATTCATGAAAAGTCCTAAGTTTTGAACGTGTTCAAATCATTTAAATCTGAGGTTGAGCTTCAACTCAACAAAAAGATTAAGAGTCAGATCTGACCATGATGGTGAATACTATGGCAAATATGATGGTTCAGGGGAACAATGTTAGGGTCCTTTTGCTAAATACCTAGAGAAATACGGAATTGTTCCACAATATACCATGCCAGGGTCACCTAGCATGAATGGTGTAGATGAGAGATGTAATTGCACTCTTAAAGATATGGTAAGGAGTATGATTTATTATTCTACCTTACCAGAGTCACTATGGGAAGAGGCACTAAAGACAGCAACCTACATTCTGAACAGAGTACCAACTAAAGCAGCTATCAAAACACCTTATGAGCTTTGGACAGGACGAAAGCCTAGTCTAAAGCATTTTCATGTTTGGGGATGTCTAGCTGAGGCAAGGCCTTATAGGCCACATAAAAAGAAATTGGATTTTAGGATAGCGAGTAGCTATTTTGTTGGGTATTCTGAGCGATCCAGGGGTTACAAGTTTTATGATCCCAAATCATGGATAATTTTGAGACAGGAACTGCAATGTTCTTTGAGGATATTGAGTTTGGGGGGAGAAATAAAGTTAAAGACTTTATTTTTGAGAGAAATTGGATCCTACAAATGTTATTGAAGAGAAGTTAGTTCCTATTCCTATAATTGCTTTTGACAATGATCAGATTTTGGTTTCTGTCATTAATCAAGTTGTAATTCCAGAATAATATGAAATTATAGTTCAACCCTCAGAGGCACAAACTCAACAACCTCAAGAACAAGTGCATCAAGAACAAGTGCCTTTGCAGTGATCCACTAGAAAAAGAAAAAATGCTATTCCAGATGACTATATAGTGTTTCTTCAGAAACAAGAAAAAAATAATGGCGTGATGGAAGATGATCCTATCAACTTCCTTCAAGCTATACAAGGTTCCAATTCATAAAAGTGGATTGAAGCAATGAAAGAAGAGTATAAGTCTATGTAAGATAATAAAGTTTGAAAACTTGTCCCATTACCAGAAGGTGTGAAACACATTGGTTGCAAATAAATTTTAAGACCGGGATTCAAAGGGTAATGTGGAAAGGTATAAAGCTCGTCTTGTAACTAAAGGCTATACTCAAAAGGAAGGGATTGACTTTAAAGAGATATTCTTTTCAGTTTCATCGAGGACTCTTTTAGGACAATCATGGCTCTTGTTGCACAGTATGATATGGAACTCCATGAAATGGATGTTAAGACAGTGTTTCATAATGGAGACATTGATGAGACAATTTATATGGTGCAACCAGAAAACTTTATGTTAGGAGACTCAAGAACAAGTGCCTTTGCAGAGACCAGAGGGGATGGCACCTGGAGATCAAGAGCAAAGTCTGTGGGCGTGGAATCAATCAGGTGCCATCCCCTATGGTCTCGATTCTCTGGCTCCTTGGATTCTCTATGCATCCCGAGGATTTTCTTCTACTTTTATTCTCCCTATGTTCTTTTTATTCTCATTGTGGTGGACAGGGGGATTACTTAAAGTCCTGGGATAGCAAAGAAAAAAGAGTACCACTTGGTTTTCTGCCTTCATCCCGTGAGGACTATATATATATATATATATATATTTCCCCCTGCGCTCCGGATAGAGGGTGGGATAATAATCTTCGGTGGCAACAGGGGGAATGGGTGCTAGGGGCAATGAATCCGAGAGGGAGCTACACATTCTGGCGATCGACGATAGCTTCGTTGATCAGGCAGTGATAGCCGTGCTTCTGAGGAACTCTAAACACAGAGGTACCTTTGGCCTTCGTTTCTTGTGTTCGAATGCTTTGTTTTTTAAATTATTGCAAAGAAATTTTGATATATATATTTTTGGGCAAAGTTTATGAAATTAATGGAAGAAATTTGGATCACACAACTGTGGAGAGTGGCAAGAGAGCATTGGAGCTCTTAGACTTGGTATGTGTATTATTTCACCATTCTATTATATCAGAAAGAAAAGATTAGTTTTAAGCTCGATGTATTAGTTGTAATATTATCATTAGAATTGGTTTCTAATGCATCTTATTTTTATTGGCAAGAGCCAAATGTTAATATGATAATAACGGATTACTAGATGCCGGAGATGACAGGTTATGATTTTCTCAAAAAGATTAAGGTTAGAATCCTTTATTTTTTTTGATATTTTGAGGGAAAAAATGATGACGATTTTATTTGAGGCTTTGTTCGCTTGATATTTACATTTTTTTCCAGGAACTTTGCGATCGTAGGAGTCGTCTACGTTGAAGGAAATCCATGGTCATCATGTCATTCCATCAACAAGTAAATGGTCTTTTGCTACGTATTTAAAGCGTACAATGGTAGTTATGTCTTTTTGCATTGTTTTGCAATTTTAATTATTTTTTTTACTTTAAAATTTTAAGTACAGATGTCTGTAAGCGAAGATTTTTTTTTTTTGGTACAGATGTTCATCGCATGATGAGATGATCACCGTTCCATCAATGCAAAACTTTGTCCTGGTGGATGGATGAATGGGTGGATAAATTTTTTTCTTGCAAATCAAATATTTCTGAAGCTTCATACACAATGTTAAAAAATAAAACAACCATTAGCCAAATCATGTTAAAAAGGATCTAAAAATTAAATTATTTAAGTCAATTTTGAATGTTGATTTACATTGTCACACAGCCGAACACTCACACATCAAGTGAGCGCAAAACAGGGGGAACGCTCATTATTTACGCGAGCGTTTACAAACGTCTTTGAGCGTCCACTCACAGGTGTTTCAGCCTTCCATTTATTTTATTTTATTTGAAACTTTTTCCAACATACGCTTCTCCCTCTTGGGATCCGAGAGCCCGACATCATCTCCTCCGCCGCAATCCACCTCCGCCTTTCTCTAAGTTCGCTCTAGTTATCTCTGCTAGATCACTAGATCTCAATATCTCATGCAAGAATATTTCTTCTCTTTCTCCCTCTCTTGATCTCATCGCCTCACTATAACGTCATGTTGATTTCAGTTTCAAGCATTCGATCTTTAGGGTTTTCTTGGAATCATGCTTTCTTTTAAGGATTTGTGCAGTTGGATCTCGAAGCATATTACTTAGATGCCTAAATTTGAGATCCATCCAAGAAAACACTAGAATGGATCTAAATTATTCGTATTCTCTTAGGTCTACTTGCATTGTTTCTATAAATGTTATAATGAGAATTGAATCCATTAGCGATGATTTTAGGACAAATTCTTTCCTTTCTAAGCAATATTGTGAGAATTGAATAATTATATTGCATCTCTTTCCAGTGATTGAGATATATGGAAGCTTTATTTACGCTTTTTCTTGAATCTTGTCTGCTAAAAAGGTTTTTCCGTGTAACTCAGCGTTCCTTAATTTGCTTGTTTCTAGGTGTTTAATTCGTCGAGAAGACCTACAATTGCTTATTGTGAGGGGTGCTCATTCCTTCAAAATGGTAGGGATTAACCTTTTCTTCTCCCACTTTCTTCAATTTTCTGAGTGCTGAATAGGGTAAAACTCCCATTATGAAGTTTTGATTATAAAGGCCTGTTGACGCCAAGTCACCTTCCTTCAACATTGGAGGACGGAGGACCTCCTCTCCGAAGTGCTCCTGCAAGAAAGTCTCCGGAGACCGGTTGCACCAGTGAGGACCCTCCGATGCTCAAGTAAGCAACTCGGGAACAGACAAGAGTAAACTAGCGAAATAGAAGCTAGAAAACTTGAGTTTAAGATCCCTTCCTGTTGTGAGTGTGGGCTTTTATACTTGCTCGAGGGTCCATTTTTTCATGTTCAGAAGGTTGCTGATTTCGAGGTGCCGTTGTCCGGTAGCGGAGAAAGGTAAGGCTGACAGTGATAGGTCACAACCGACACTGAGCATGTCAGAGGTATCATGCCCCGCCGGCCACCTGCCAAGCACAGTGCCATAGGTGGCTGGTGGGCCCAATCGCACCAGGCGTACGCCGTTACAGGGTGTGGCCATGCGCTGCTGCAGTCGAGTGGTGGATCACATAGCCGCTAGGAGGTTAATGGGCCACGTGGGTGTGTCAGGCGGCTCGAGGTAGCGGGGCAGGAAGTCGAGGCCGAGGGGACGCTGGGTCTGAGGACGAGGGGACGCCGGGTCCAAGGCCAAGGCCGAGGGGATGCCGGGTCCAAGGCCGAGGCCGAGGGGACGCCAAGTCCGAGGCCGAAGGGACCTCGGAGGCCGAAGGAGCCTCGGAGGCCGAAGTCACCTCACGGGGCTGAGGCAAGGGCTCCGCTAGTTATCTTCACTGTTAACTCTAACGATGTTGGATCAGCCACATCAGATGCCCCCTCACCCCTGAGACGAAGCGGGCCCACCCCTGCAAGGTGAAAGGGGTGTCACCTTCAAGTGGCTGATCCCCACCTACCGCCAACTGCCGACGGGCATGTGTCCTTGGGCGCTGCGATAACTTAGCATGGGCAACCTAGGGGATGCGATGGGGCAGCCTCTGTCGTCCGTCCGATCTGCAGAGATCAGCCTTGAGATGGGGGTGTCCTTTCGAAACCTACGAAAAGTTGTCATCATCATTGCCATCATGACGCTGACGTCAGCAGTGTCCCGCCATTGGCCGAAGGCAGAACGCCCCACGCGCCGGGCGCCTACCGAGGTGACCCAGCCTATGGTGAGAGTCCACGTGGCTTGGGCAGGTGAGGCGGGCGATTCAAAACAGATTAAGTCGGGTGAAAAGCCGGATTTGCCACTTTGCCTGAGATCATCTTTAACCTTGAGCTCCCATCCCTGTCTTCTTCCGAGACCTTGGTCCTACTGCGTCCTGCTCCAGGTTAGCTTCCTGACCTTCCCGATGCTCCTAGTCTTCCACTATCTTTTCCATGGCTTCTTCTCCGTCCTGGTCCTCGTCTGTCGCTCCAAGGACCAAATCTCTCCCTCAAGGCTTCGTGCCTCTTCATATCCCGCGCCCTCGTGGTCCTCCGATCTGGAGGATCACATTCCAATCCTCCCATAGCGATCCGCTCGCAGGGCTCCGGCAAGGAGCCACCGGGCGGCCGCTGGCACCTCATCGAGGGTGAGGGCAGAATCCCCAACAGGGACCGCCTCCACGGTAACGGGCTAGGACTTAGCTAATATCAGGGCCCATTACCAAATCCCTAGGGAAATAGGGCTCTTCATACCGACCCCCGACGATAGGGTAGTATCCTTCCGACCCGGTAGGATACCGTGTATGAAATTACCCTGAGGCTAGGTCTTTGCTTGCCCTTTCACCCTTTCTGCATTAATCTCCTTGATTATTACTCTTTGACTCCCACTCAACTGGTCCCGAACTCCCTTCAGACCATCTGCACCTTCATAGTCCTCTGCCACTTGCACCACATTACACCCAGACTTTCCCTCTTCCATAGCTTTTACACCCTCCGACAACAAGTGAGGTGGTGGCTGCTTTAGCCCTGACTCGGCCGAGTCCTTTGGTTGTACCTTCCCTCTTATGTCAAGGGATGGAAATCCCAGTTCTTCTTTGCCGACCTTGACCAAATCAAACCCGGGTGGGGGGACCTGGACCTTCAGCCCAACATGAATTCATCTATACTCCGAGGGACAAGGAAGTGCTGGGGCAGCTATTGACGGCCAACATCCCCAGGTGCAACCAGCTCCTATCAGAGGAGAATATCCAACTCGTGGGGGTGTCCACTCAGAGTAGTGAGTAGCAGCCGACCCAATACTTAGCCAATTTTTCTCCTCTTCTTTTTTTTTGTACTAACTATGACCGACGTTGTGCAGTGATGAAGCTCCCGACCCTCAAGCTCAAGAGGGCGCCGCAAAGAGGAATAGGGCCCTGGAGGGGTCAAGTGAGGGGCAGCAGGCTCCGGCCCCCAAGCACCCGATGGCACAGTCTCCCCGCCACCTGAGCACCAAGAGCCTCCGGTCGCATCGGAGGTGGACTTGACGGCAGACACCCCTCCGGAGGGGGTGAGGGTTGAAAGGGCAATGGTGGAGCCCCAAGTCCCCATCGAACCAATCCCAGCGGAGGCAGAGCGAAGCTGGGGAGAGGGGCCGTCAGCGGCAGCAAGTCCACCCCTGGAGGAGGTACCGGGGGGCAGCCCCGCGCACTCCACGCCCGAGCCCGATAGGACCGCTGAGGGAAGCAGGGTCGGGCCGACCCCCCGCAGGTTCTCACTCATAGATGATGGGCGCCGAGCGGAGCGGCTCATCTCCCAGGTTATCTTGCCTGAGTTCCAGGAGGAGCTCAGGCACCTGGGGGCGTCGACGTTCTTCCGAGAGGCCTTCGTGGCTCTCGTCCGGATAAGTAATCCTATGACTTTGCTTTTGAATGCTTGACTATTTGTGTACTGACTGATGTGTTCTAAATGCAGGCGGCAAACTCTCTGGTGGCCACAAGGGAGGTTATCGATGAAGGTGAGGCCATTATCCGCAAAGCCCGACGGGATGCCGAGGAGGCCCAGGCCGAGCCGAAGCGAAAAAAGGGCCTTGGAGGCGGCGAGAACCGACCACGCCGCCGAGGTAAGGGAGGCCGGCCAGTCGAGTGGAGGCCGATGCCAATCGAGTCCAGGTGGCGCTGAACTAGCTCAGGGAGGCCGAGAGTCTCGTCGAGGCCAGAAATATGCACATCAGTGAGCTGGACTCGGCCATCCGGGAGGCCGAGGCCAGGGCAGAGGGCGCCGAGGAGAGGGCGGAGCGCGCGAAGAGGCAGAGAGGAAGGCTGCCTCCTTGGTTGCGGAGAAGGAGGCCCGGGTCCAGGAGGTGGAGGCTACCGCTCAGGCTAGGGTCTAGGGTCACAGCGGCCGTGGAGGAGTTCAGGGCATCCGACCGCTTCGCGGACAAGCTTGCCGAGACCTCGGCGGATGCCTACCTCTAGGGGTTCCAGTGCAAAAAGGAGAAGGTGGCCCAGGACCTAAACTTCCCGCAGGCGTTGGAGGTCGAGCCGGATCATATGTTCGAAGTGGCCTCATCCGACGATGAGCCCACGACGGCCGACCCGTAGACTTTTACCTTTCTTTCAATTTTTGTACTAAGTCCGACCCAGTCTGCATTTTGTAAGCACATTTCTGTCAATGAATATTTTGGTTCCTTCATGTTTTGTACTTCTAATCCCTCTTCCGCGTGCCGACATAGGACCCCCAGGGGCTGCGTCGGCATCGGAGTAGCATCCGCCCGCTCGTCATGAGCAAGTCCATGACTCAACTTTGTGCGGGGTCGGATTTTAGGAAGCACCGAGGTTGGACTCGGGGTTGGGTCTACCTCGGGTTTCTGAGTGCCGATGGAAAATCTGCCTTGGAATGCCGAGGTGGACTTGGGCCTCTGAGTACTGATAGAACATCGGCCTTGGAATGCCGAGGTGGACTCGGGCTTCTGAGTACCGATGGAACATCGGCCTTGGAATGCCAAGGTGGACTCGGGCTTCTGAGTACCGATGGGACATCGGCCTTGGAATGCCGAGGTGGACTCGGGCTTCTTGCCGGTGGTACACCAGTTTTCAGTGCCGATGGTACATCGGTCTTCTTATCAGTGGTACACCGGGCTTCGATGCCGATGGTACACGGGCTTGCAGTGTCGAGCTGGCCTCAACTTTTTGCCGATGATATATCGATATTCAGTACCGATGGTACATCGGTCTTCTTGCCGATGGTACATCGGGCTTCGGTGCCGATGGTACATTGGGCTTGCTGTGCCAAGCTGGCCTCGTGCTTTTTGCTGGTGGTACATCGGTCTTCGGTGCCGATGGTACATTGGGCTTGCAGTGCCGAGCTGGCCTCGGGCTTTTTGCCGATGGTACACCGGTTTCAGTGTCATGGTACATCGGTCTTCTTGCCAGTGGTACATCGGGCTTCAGTGCCGATGGTACATCGGGCTTGCAGTGCCGAGCTGGCCTCAAACTTTTTGCCAGTGGTACACCGATCTTCAGTGCTGATGGTACATCGGTCTTCTTGTCGGTGGTACACCGGGCTTCGGTGCCGATGGTACATCGGGCTTGCAGTACCGAGCTAGCCTTGGGCTTTTTGCCAATGGTACACTGGTCTTCAATGCCGATGGTGCATCGGTCTTCTTGCTGATGGTACACCGAGCTTCGATGCCGATGGTACATTGGGCTTGCAGTGCTGAGCTGTCTTCAGGCTTTTTGCCAGTGGTACATCAGTCTTAGTGCCAATGGTACATCGGTCTTCTTGCCGATGGTACACCGGGCTTCGGTGCTGATGGTACATTGGGCTTAGTGCCAAGCTGGTCTCAAGTTTTTTGCTGAAAAGCTAGGCTACTCGAACACACTTCTATTAATATAGGGTGCGGGGCGAGAGCCCGAAAAAATGCAAGTGTGCAACTCAATGTAAAGAAAGGGTACATTACTAATAATACCGACGGAAGTTGTCAGCGTTCCATGTCCGCGGGAGTGGCTTCCCATCTAGCCCTTCAATTTTGTACGCTCCATGATGGAGTGCCTCGGTGACTTGATAGAGTCCTTCCCAATTCGGTGACAGCTTGCCTCCTTCCGTCGGCTTTGAAACTTTGGCTCGCCGGAGGACTAAGACTCTCGGAAAGAATGTCTTGGGGCAGACGCGGGCATTGTAATACCTGGCCGTTTGCTGTCGGTAGGCCGCCATGCAGATTCGCGCTCAATCCCGTACCTCCTCCATCAAGTCAAGGTTGGCCCGCAACTGATTTGGGTTGTCCTCCTCGCTGTACGACTCGTCCGGGGGCTCGGGGCACCTATCTCTACAGGAATGACAGCTTCAAACCCGAAGATGAGGCTAAAGGGAGCCTCTCCTGTGGGGGTTCGCGGTGTCGTGTGATATACCCACAGCACATTGGGGAGCTCCTTCACCCACCTTCCTTTGAAGTTGTCCAGCCGTGCTCTAAGTCCTTGGAGGATGATGCAGTTGGTCACCTTAGCTGCACCATTGGTCTGAGGGTGCTTGACTGAGGTGAACTGCTGATGAATACCTAGCTCGGCATAGAATCCTTTGAAGGGTGCATTGTCAAACTGCGGCCATTGTCGATGACAAGGGTATGTGGCAGTCCAAACCGGCACACTATAAACTTCTAGAAAAAGGATCTTACCTTGCCCTTGGTGATCTTGGCCAGTGCCTCAGCCTCGATCCACTTGGTGAAGTGGTCTACGGCTACCAACAGGAACTTGCGCTGACCGAAGGTCGAAGGAAACTGTCCCAAGATGTCCATACCCCACTGAGCCAAGGGCCAAGGTGCCGCTAGGGGGCTCAGCTGGGACGTTGACTGTCGCTGGATGTTAGCATGATGTTGGCAACTATCACACCTCTTGACGAGCTCGGCAACGTCCTCTATCTTTGTCAGCCAGTAGTACCCTTACCGCAGGGATTTGTATGCCATAGCTCTACCCCCAGATGACTTCCACATATACCTTCATGAATTTCTCGCAGGATGTAATCATCTTCTGTGGGCTGACACACTTGAGGATCGGGTATGAGAATGACCTTCAATAGAGCTTTCCGTCCATCATTAGGAACTTCGGGGCCTGTCGCATGAGTAGTCTGGCCTCAGCTGGGTCTTCAGGAAGGGTGCCATCGGTAAGGTACCGGATGTAAGCATCCATCCAAGAGGGTTCCTGCACGACCGGCAGAGTCTCTTCTGTGGCTTCAATGCTTGGGGTCTGCAGATGCTCCACGTACATCCTTTCTAGGGTCCCATCGGCCGAGGTGGCCAAGTGGAACAGTGCGTCGGCCCTAGCATTCTCCTCCCGAGGAATGTAACTGACGCGGAAGTAGATAAACTGAGAAGCCTGGGATTGCACCTTGCTCAGGTGGCATGGTTGGGTCTCTAGCTTCGTACTCCCCAGCGACCTGCCCAGAGACAAGCTGAGAGTCTGTGAAGGCCCTCAGACATCTCGCACCGAGCTCCCTAGCCAGCTTGATCCCTGCCAGCAAGGCTTCATATTCTGCTTGGTTGTTGGTGGCTGAAAAAAGGAATCAGAGGACATACTCCACCACCTCCCCTCGGGGCTCGCAAGAATGAGTCCAGCCCCACTCCCTTGGGAATTCGACGCACCGTCAACATAAAGGATCCAATCTTCCTCTCCTGCCTCCTCAGCCATGGGAGACTCTACACGCCTCTCCAGGTGCAACTCCTTCAGATGCTCCTGGGCCCAGGTGCACTCGACCAAGAAATCAGCTAACACCTGGGACTTCATTGCAGATCTCGACCGGATGGTCAAATCAAACTCTCCTAGCCTTATGGCCCACTTTGCTAGCCGACCGAAGGTGTTAGGATGGGACAAGATAGTCCGGAGGGGTTGGTCCGTGAGCACCACGATTGGATGAGCTTGGAAGTAGGGTCGAAAGCGCTATGATCAGGGCAAAAATAATCTTCTCAGTCCGAGAATATTTGGTCTCAGCATCATGAAGCACCTTGCTAGTGTAGTAGACCAGCTTCTGCATCCCATCGGCATCCATGCGAACAAGCATGGAGCTGATAGCCTCGGAGGAGGCTGCAAGAGTGGCGGAGTGGATAAAAATTTATTTAACTCCTTGAAGGCTTCCTGGTACTCCTTCGTCTACTCGAAGCCGTTGACCTTACGCAATGCCTTAAAGAAAGGCAGACACCTCTTTGCGACTTGGACAAGAAGCGGCTCAAGACTGCCACCCTCCCGGTCAGGCGCTATACCTCCTTCTTGTTAGTTATGGGCCTCATGTACAAAATGGCTCGGATCTTGTCGGGGTTGGCCTCGATTCCTCGCTGCATCACCATGAAGCCCAGAAACTTATCCGCTGAACCCCAAAGGCGCACTTGCGGGGGTTCAGCCTCATCTGATATCGGCGGAGATTGCCGAAGGTCTTCACGAGGTTGGCAACATGGTCGGTAGTATGGGCACTCTTGGTCAACATGTCGTCCACGTACACCTCCATATAACACCCGATTTGGTCCTCAAAGACCTTATTCATTAACCTCTGATAGGTGGCCCCCGCATTCCTCAACCCAAATGGCATCACCTTGTAGCAATATATCCCCTTCTTGGTCACAAATGAGGTCACCTCTTCATCGGCCAAGTCCATCTTAATTTGATTGTACCCCGAGAAGGCATCCATGAAGCTGAGGGTCTCGTGGCCGAACGTGGCGTCTACCAACTAGTCAATCCGAGGTAGTGGAAAGCTGCCCTTAGGGCAGGCCTTATTGAGGTAGTGGAAAGCTACCCTTAGGGCAGGTCCATCATGACATTGGCTAACCAGTCGGGGTAGTGCAATTTGCGAATGTGACCGACAGCCACCAGCTTGCGCACCTCTTCGTCAATGGCCTTTTTTCTATTAGGGATGAAGCTCCTCTTCCTCTGCCAGATGGGCCGACACTCTGACTTGATGCTGAGATGGTGGGTAATCACCTCCTCCGGAATGTCTGGCATGTTGGACGCCGACCATGCGAAGATGTTAGTGTTAGCTTGCAGGAAAGTGAGGAGCTGGTCGTACGCCTCCTTCGGGAGTAGGGCTCCGATCTGGATCGTCCTCATCAGGTCCTCCCCCAGAGGGAAGGTCAGCAGGTGCTCGACCGGCTCTCCTCTCCTCTCTGAGTCTCAAGGGTCAAGCGCTTCTGGTGCTGGTGCAGGTACTTCCCCCTGCGGGCTGGGGGCCATGTGGTAGCAAAGCGGCAGCGGGTTCTGCTCCCCTCGCATCTCCTCGACTCCCTCGCTGGTAGGGAACCTCACCAGGAGCCTTTTGGTGGAGATAACAGCGTCCAGCAGGTTGAGTCCGGGCCTTCCGAGTATAGCATTGTAGGCAAAGGGAACCCGGACTACAAGGAAATTCATCAAAACCGTGCTCTGACACGGTGAAGTCCCGGCCGTGACGGGAAGGGTGATCTCCCCCTCGACTCTCACAGAGTTTTCGGTAAAACCCATTAAGGGAGTGGTAACATGCCAAAGTGAGTTGAGACAGTTCATACGAACAAAGGCATCATAACTCAAAACATCCACTGAGCTTCCACTGTCAACTAGGATTCTTTTTACAGGATGCTTAGCGATCGTCATGGACATGACAACGCTATCATCATTTTTATTGACCACCCCCTCTAGGTCCCTTGTAGAAAAGGGGATTACATAATCTAAACCCTCCTCCCCCCTCGGCCTTTTGGACGGGCTGCTTGCCCCCTAGGAGATCATCACCACCGTTTTCTCTGTCGGGGCATTGTCAATACTGGCTACTGGTGGCAGGGGCGTTGACAGACCAGGTGCACCCGAGTTGCTCCTATGAACAAACTTTCCCAGGTGGCCATGCTAGATGAGGTCCTCTATCACCTTCTTCAGCTGGCGACAGTTGTCGGTGTCGTGGCCGTGGTTCCTATAGAAGCAGCAGTACAAGTTCTTGTTGTGGAGGGTCTTCGGGTTCAGCGAAAGGGGGCGCTGAAGGTACGGTTGCCCTCGATCTTGAGCAAATATGAGATATTAGAGAAAGCAAGGGAGTGAATGGATCGTCCCTCGGCGCTAAAGCCTAAAGACGGTTGTCTAGTCAGCGGGGAGGCTCAAGCCTCCTGAGATGAACCTCAGCAGGCTCAAGATTAGTATGCTTCCTAGTGGTGCTTTCGTTAGCCTCACACCGGGAGGAATCAGCCTCGTCGGCACGGATGTACTTTTGTGCCTGGCTTAGGAATTCGGCGTAGGAGCCGGACGGCTTCTTGTCGAGTGAGTATGCAAAACAGGAGGGGCGGAGCCCTCGCTTCAAGGCCAAAGTGGCCACAGAATCCTTAAGGTTGTAGACCTTGAGGGCAGCTTCTTTAAATTAAGCGATGTAGTCTCGCAGGGACTTGCCACCCTTCTACTGGACAGAGAATAAACTATCCGCTACTCTGGATATCTTCCGACAGGCATCAAAATGGGCCAAGAAGGCCCTCTCCAACTGGCGGAAGGAGTTGATACTCCACGGTGGCAGGCAGGAGTACCAAGCTCGGGCAGCCTTCCTCAAAGTGGTGGGGAAGGCAATGTAGAGGAGAGAGTCAGTTGCTCCCTGGACCTGCATGAGGACCTTGTAACTCTCCAGATGGTTCAGGGGATCAGTGGTCCCGTCGTATGGGCCCAACTGAGGCAGACGGAACCGAGTTGAGATCGGCTCCTCCATAATGCGGCGGTCATGCCCCGCCAGCCACCTGCCAAGTGCGGCACCACAAGTGGCTGGTGGGCCCAGTTGCGCCAAGCATGCACCGTTACGAGGTGTGGCCATGCGCTGCTGCAGTGGAGTGGTGGATCACGTGGCCGCTGCAGGCGGTTGGTGGGCCACATGGGTGTGTCAGGCGGCTCGATGTAACAAGGCAGGAAGTCTGAGGCTGAGGGGATGCTGGGTCCGAGGTCGAAGCCAAGGGGATGCCAGGTCCGAGGCTGAGGCCAAGGGGATGCTGGGTCCGGGGCCGAGGCCGAGGGGACACCGAGTCCGAGGCCAAGGCAAAGGCCGAAGGGATCTCGGAGGCCAAAGGGGCCTCAGAGGCCGAAGTCGCCTAACGAGGCCGAGGCGAGGGCTCCACCAGTTATCTTCACTGTTAACTCTAACAACGTTGGACCAGCCACATCAAGGCCAATGATGATAAGACTTGGCACATTAAGTTTGTCCTTTTGGGATCAAGCCTTTTCGGTCTTAAAAAATTTTGATCTCTCCCTAAACTTTTAAAAGTGATTGACCGCAATTTCTGTGCTGAGATTCTTTTATACGGTGAATAGGAGATTCTTGCGGCTTCTATCATAACTAAGTCAGAAAAAGGTGAGTTTGATATTGCCTTTAGCTTCTGTTTGCATGTTATTTATCATTTTTTGGGTATTTCTCATTATTTGCTTGAGTTTCTATCATATAATCTCACTCTGATAAATAATACAAAATCTCAACTTCCTCATTAGGACTTGATAAAAAAAAGATAATTAATAAGGTTGGTGCCTTTGTCTTAGGGCTGAAAATGAATATGGATCTAATAGTAGTATATCCATATTTGTATCCATATTTTTTAACGGAACGAATACTAAACGGATATTAAAATTCATATTCATATTTGTTCTAAATGGATATTGATACGAATCGGGTATCAAGCATATCCATATTTGTTATAGATGGATATGAATCGGATATCAAGTACATCCATATTTGTTATATACGAGTACGAATACAAATAGGATATCAAGAATATCCATATTTGTTATATACGGATACGAATACGAATACAAATAGGATATCAAGTATATCCATATTTGTTATATAGATACGGATATAAATTGAGTACTACTTAGATATTAATTAAATTTTAAACAAAATTTAATAATGAAAATCAAATATAATGACGTGATCATAAAGAATCTAAGATAATCATAATTATATTCAAGATAATTATAATTACATGCAAGAAAGATAGACCATATATATTTGACATATATGATAAGATAGACCATATTTGACATATCCGATAGACTATATTTGACATATTTGATAAGATAGACCATATTTTGACATATTTGATAAGATAGACCATTTTTTGACATATCTGTTAGAATTCATTTAAGGAAGAAAACCCATTACCAATATTTGACATGTATGATAAGATAGACGGCTCAAATTCATTTAAGGAATAAAACCATTACCAGAATAGAATCCGCGTCTCATGAAATAACAATTACCCATATTTGACATATATGATTATATAAATTTTGGCCTGATTCAAATTTTAAATTGAAAGTCAAAATTGAAAGCCTGATGCATAAATCTCTCATCCCACAAATCATGCCTATTTAGTAAAACTCTTCTCCTTTCGCACCAGAACATTCGGAAAGGAAGCTTTATATAGACAACAGTCAAAATTGAGGAGAGTGCTGGTACAAGTTCGGCGGCTCATGATGGTTTGAAAAAAAAAAAATTAGAGGAAGTCAGGAAGATGAAGCGTGAGAAGAGGACGGAGAGACGAGTTTCCCCTTCCGCACGCAATCAGCATCTCGCAATTTTTTTTTTTTTAACTCAAAAAACGCCATAACGTCATGAGAACAAAGAAATAAACCATGATTCACTTATAAACTCATAATAACCCATCCGATCAAAAGAAAAAAAAAATCCAGATAAAATTAACATATGAGCAGATGATCAGAAACTAATCATTAAATAATCAACCCAAGGAAGACATAAAAAGCACGTCGAAATTATTCAAAGGATATTGTTAAGATTATCAACAATCTTTGCTGGGGCAATAACGCATCTGAGGTTGATGTGTTCTCTTTCACAAATTCTAACGTCTATGAGATCGGAAACAATATGAAAACCCAAACAATAAAAAAATAAATTAACAAAAAGACAAGGATAATAAAACACTTTTCGTTCCATAAAGATAACCAAAACTCATACCAGAACAAGTAGAAGAGTGATTGGACAGAAGTTTCTGCACCAAAGGAACCGTATGTGTGAGGCACTGAAGAAACGCATTGAGAAAGCACGTGTTCCCCAAATTCTCGAGAGCGGCTCCCTAAATCAAAACCGAAACAAATAGATTCACAACAAAATCATAAAAAATATGTGATTTTTATATAACAGATATGAAAAAAAGGACAAAACTAATGCAGATTAGGGCTACTTACCACGAGATGCGGCTCGGCATTCGAAGGAGGCAGCGAAAGGTAGGATCTTTCCATATTCACCCCGAGAACCCTAAATCCCGATCAAGGAAGCAAGAAAACGAAGCATACGAGTCTCCTCAACAGCTCGCGTATCCCCGGCCGGACGTGCTTCGCTTCTATGACATCGAAGGGGGGGAAGACGAAGTCTTGGAGGAGGGGGTTGGAATCGAGGCTGTCGGCAGCCGCCATGGGGGCAAGGGGGGCGGGGCAGAAGGCGGCGACGGAGCTGGTGATGGATTTGGGGAGGCGGTGTAGGCAAAGGGAGAAGGAGGAGGACCAGAGAGGACAGGGGAAAGATTTGGCGCGATAGGGTTTCGGAGAGACGGAGAAGAGGAAGGGGTACGAGTGAATCGGGAGAGAGCGAGTGACGGAGACACGCATCGCCATGAGCATATTGAGGAATGGAAAATACTTTGTACATCACCCCCGGTGCAGCAAGGCCTACGTGGGCTGCATCGCCTCTTTCGATTGGTCCACGTGGATGACCTGACGGGCGGTATGGCTTTGCTTTGACGTAACGTTCTGAACATGACCGCCATTTAAAGCAGTTCACTTTTTTTCAAAATTTGCGTGCGGACGAAAATGCCCTTTCACTCCTTCTTAGCGCCATTTTACGTTGTATTTCATCTGTGCAAGAAGAACAGAAGAACTCTGTTTCTTCTCCGGTCGAAAGAAAATATTTCAGCATCGAGCGCTGGAAAACCTGGCTCAAAACGAAAGCTCATACGAGACACCCGTGCCGTAGAAATGACCGCCCGGAGAATCCCTGCGACACCCCAGGGAGAATAGATTTCGGCCGAAACTCCTACGAGACACCCCTGTTGAAAGCTCACCTTTATTACACCAATAGTTTTTTTCTGGTAAGAGTTATTTAATGCGTGACCAAACCATTTAATGCGCAGGTAACTACCTTAGAACAAAATAGTTATGACATTCTGGGAGTCATAACTATTTTGTATGCACGAATGTCATACTATTTCTTCCCTCCCTCGCTCTGAGAGTCCGGATGCTAAGTTTGAGCACGAACCTACGCTCTCGCTTTGAAAGTCTGGTCGACAGGAAATATTTCAGCATCGAGGCTGAAAAACCTTGCTACTGGAGTCTATTGGAGTCTTCAAATATAAAAGTTTATCCAATGAGTTTTTCCTTGCCAAAACCTCACGTAGACGTTCACTTCTCTCTCTGAATTCGGCCAAGATGGTCATCAGCAGCCTTCGTTATCTCTTCGTTAATTGCTATTAAAAGGCTTTAATGACAGGAAAACAGAGAGAAAGCCGATGGAGGAAAAAAGGAGCCTTTTAAAAGCAATTGACGAAGAGATAACGAAGGCAGACCTGGCCGAATTCAGAGAGAGAAGCGAACGTCTACGTGAGGTTTTGGCAACGAAAAACTCATTGGATAAACTTTTATATCTGAAGACTTCAGTAGACTCCAGTAGCAATGTTTTTTAGACTCGAAGCTGAAATATTTCTTGTCGACCGGACTTTCAGAAGGAGGGCGTAGGTTCGTGCTCAAATCAATCGCGACACCCCAGTTGAAATCTCACGACACCCTAGCTCTAAGTAGACGACACTCGTGCATAAAACTGACCACGGAGAGAATCCCAGCCACATCCTAGTTCGATTCACCGTAAATCCTTCGCGACACCCCAGTTGAAATCTCACGACACCCTAGCTCTAAGTAGACGACACCCGTGCATAAAACTGACCACGGAGAGAATCCCAGCGACATCCTAGTTCGATTCGCCGTAAATCCTTCGCGACACCTCAGTTGAAATCTCACGACACCCTAGCTCTAAGTAGACGACACCCGTGCATAAAACTGACCACGGAGAGAATCCCAGCGACATCCTAGTTCGATTCGCCGTAAATCCTTCGCGACACCCCAGTTGAAATCCCACGACACCGTAGCTTTAGGGCGACGACACCCGTGCTTACAAATGACCACATAGAGAGCCCCCGGCGACACCCTAGTCGAATTCGGCCGTAAATCCTTCGCGACACCCTAGTTTAAATTTGACGACACCCTAGCTTTAAGCCGACGACACCCGTCTTTAGAACTGACCACGGAGAGAATCCCCGCGACACCGTAGTTCTAATGCGGCCGAAAATCAATCGCGACACCCCAGTTGAAATCTTACGACACCCTAGCTCTAACTAGATGACACCCGTGCTTTAAACAGACAATGGAGATAATCCCAGTGACACCCTAGTTCGAAATCGGCCGTAAATCCTTCGCGACACCCCAGTTGAAATCCCACGACACCGTAGCTTTAGGGCGACGACACCCTTGCTTACAAATGACCACATAGAGAGTCCCCGGCGACACCCTAGTCGAATTCGGCCGTAAATCCTTCGCGACACCCTAGTTTAAATTTGACGACACCCTAGCTTTAAGCCGATGACACCCATCTTTAGAACTGACCACGGAGAGAATCCCCACGACACCGTAGTTCTAATGCGGCAGAAAATCAATCGCGACACCCCAGTTGAAATCTCACGACACCCTAGCTCTAATTAGACGACACCCGTGCTTTAAACAGACCACGGAGATAATCCCAGCGATACCCTAGTTCGAAATCGGTCGTAAATCCTTCGCGATACCCCAGTTGAAATCTCACAACACCGTAGCTTTAGGGCGACGACACCCGTGCTTACAAATGACCACATAGAGAGTCCCCGGCGACACCCTAGTCGAATTCGGCCGTAAATCCTTCGCGACACCCTAGTTTAAATTTGACGACACCCTAGCTTTAAGCCAACGACACCCGTCTTTAGAACTGACCACGGAGAGAATCCCCGCGACACCGTAGTTATAATGCGGCCGAAAATCAATCGCGACACCCCAGTTGAAATCTCACGACACCCTAGCTCTAACTAGACGACACCTGTGCTTTAAACAGACCACGGAGATAATTCCAGTGACACCCTAGTTCGAAATCGGCCGTAAATCCTTCGCGACACCCTAGTTGAAATCCCATGACACCCTAGCTTTAGGGCGACGACACCCATCTTATAAATGACCACATAGAGAGTACCCGGCGACACCCTATTTGAATTCGGCCAAAAATCAATCGCGACACCCCAGTTGAAATCTCACGACACCCTAGCTCTAACGAGATGACACCCGTGCTTTAAACAGACCACGGAGATAATCCCAGCGACACCCTAGTTTGAGTTTGGCCGTAAATCCTTCGCAACATCCCAGTTGAAATCCCATGACACCATAGCTTTAGGGCGACGACACCCATGCTTACAAATGACCACATAGAGAGTCCCCGGAGACACCCTAGTAGAATTCGGCCGTAAATCCTTCGCGACACCCTAGTTTAAATTTGACGACACCCTAGCTTTAAGCCGACGACACCCATGCTTGAACAAGGCGGGAATTTGACGTCACCCTAGTACTAATTCGACGACACCCTAGTAAATGAGCCTTGCCATATTTCCGACAAAAATTGTTAAATGTGGGCAGTTCCTATGGGTTCGCGGGTCTCATTGATGTGATCATGGCGATCCGGGTGTACTTTCGTATATCTCTTAGGTCGGCATAAACCCTAGAAAAACCACTCAATCATCTGTTGCTCGAGAAGCCATCCTTTTGCTCAAGAAGCCATCCTTCGTCTCTTGCTCGAGAAGCCACTGGTCTTCTTTTCCCTCCTAAACTTGAACCATAGTTCATTCTTCCGAATACTTCATTCATGGAGATGAGTGCTTTCGTTTGTGCACGAAGACCGTGAACAAAGAAGAAGAAGACAGAGAAAATGGCGGAACAATGCAAGGACCTGGTTCTTCGTTCGACTAAGGATGCGGCTCCTGCAGGTATGTTTATCACTATATTAAATATTACGACATTCTCTCTTAAAATTTCATGAGAAGTATGTCTTCTGTCTTACCCCCTGTTTTAGTTGACAATAAAATTGTTCCAGTCCCCCCAGTGAAGGCTTCTCAGCTGTTTAAGAATAGCTGCAGGCCGGCAGTATACGTTCAGAAGGTTTGAAGGATGGGGTTCTCTGGACGGCATACAAAACTGATTCGAAGGACCCCATTTGGTGCCTTCGTCGACATGCAGACGTTCACAGTCGATGGGCGACTGCTAGCAGACATCATAAGATGTCACAATGGAGGCGACGAGTTCATGTTTTGCGGAAAGCCAGTTCTATTCAGTGCTGACGATGTCGCACTCATTCTAGGACTTCCAGCTCATGGGAAGAAGATCGACACGTCCAGCCAAATGTTCAACGGAAGGTTGTTCAGACGGTTTGGCCAGGGTTTAGATCTTCGCCAAGAAGGTTTGGAGAAGTTGATATTTCAACTCCGATCATCTAAAGTACAGGAGGATGTCGAGGACACCGTCCGACTTTGGATCGCATACATGTTGGCCATGTTTTTGGCTCCAAAGTCTAATCAGTGTCGTTTGCCAAGAGCTAGGGTGTCGTCGCGCTAAAATCTTCGGTGTCGGTTCGAAAGTACTGGGATGTCTCGTAAGTTTCCGCCTTTCGGGTGTCGCCGCGCAAGGCTAGGATGTCGTTTGCCAAGAGCTAGGGTGTCATCGCGCTAAAATCTTTGGTGTCGGTTCGCGAGTACTGGGATGTCTCGTAAGTTTCCGCCTTTCGGGTGTCGCCGCGCAAGGCTAGGATGTCGTTTGCCAAGAGCTAGGGTGTCGTCGCGCTAAAATCTTTGGTATCGGTTCGCGAGTACTGGGATGTCTCGTAAGTTTCCACCTTTCGGGTGTCGCTGCGAAAGGCTACGATGTCGTTTGCCAAAAGCTAGGGTGTCGTCGCGCTAAAATCTTCGGTGTCGGTTCGTGAGTACTGGGATGTCTCGTAGGTTTCCGCCTTTCGGGTGTCGCCGCGCAAGGCTAGGATGTCGTTTGCCAAGAGCTAGGGTGTCGTCGCGCTAAAATCTTCGGTGTCGGTTCGCAAGTACTGGGATGTCTCGTAAGTTTCCGCCTTTCGGGTGTCGCCGCGCAAGGCTAGGATGTCGTTTGCCAAGAGCTAAAATCTTCGGTGTCGGTTCGCGAGTACTGGGATGTCTCGTAAGTTTCCGCCTTTCGGGTGTCGCCGCGCAAGGCTAGGATGTCGTTTGCCAAGAGCTAGGTGTCGTCGCGCTAAAATCTTCGGTGTCGGTTCGCGAGCACTAGGATGTCTCGTAGGTTTCCGCCTTTTGGGTGTCGCCGCGCAAGGCTAGGATGTCGTTTGCCAAGAGCTAGGATGTCGTCGCGCTAAAATCTTCGGTGTCCGTTCGCGAGCACTAGGATGTCTTGTAGGTTTCCGCCTTTCGGGTGTCGCCGCGCAAGGCTAGGATGTCGTTTGCCAAGAGCTAGGATGTCGTCGCGCTAAAATCTTCGGTGTCGGTTCGTGAGTACTGGGATGTCTCGTAAGTTTCCGCCTTTCGGGTGTCGCCGCGCAAGGCTAGGATGTCGTTTGCCAAGAGCTAGGGTGTCGTCACGCTAAAATCTTCGGTGTCGATTCGCGAGCACTAGGATGTCTCGTAGGTTTCCGCCTTTCGGGTGTCGCCGCGCAAGGCTAGGATGTCGTTTGCCAAGAGCTAAGGTGTCGTCGCGCTAAAATCTTCGGTGTCGGTTCGCGAGTACTGGGATGTCTCGTAAGTTTCTACCTTTCGGGTGTCGCCGCGCAAGGCTAGGATGTCGTTTGCCAAGAGCTAGGGTGTCGTCGCGCTAAAATCTTCGGTGTCGGTTCGCGAGTACTGGGATGTCTCGTAAGTTTCCGCCTTTCGGTTGTCGCTGCGCAAGGCTAGGATGTCGTTTGCCAAGAGCTAGGGTGTCGTCGCGCTAAAATCTTGTCAACATACAATTTTTTAAAAAAAAAGTTTAACTCGAACATTAACCAAAGACAATGACATACAAACCTGCAAAGAATGTATCCTTGAGGTAAACTGGGACCCATTTTTCCCGACATTCGTAAAGGACATTGAACCAATCTATAGACTTGCATTCTTTATATTTATCCATAACATGTGCCCACCTTTCCTCGAATGAATTTATGGTCAATGAATCATATATTGCCTCATCGAAATCAACCATAAACTTGGGATTTGCCGTGCAAATGTGGCCAATCTTTTCCGGTATCTTCTTCAATATATGCCAAAGACAAAATCGATGTCGTGTGTTAGGAAAAACTTCTTTGACAGCAGCCTCGATTGCCTTATCTTGGTCAGTAATCATGGAAATAGGTGCTTGACCACCATTTGCATCCAGCCAAGTCTGAAAAACCCATTTATATGTCTCAGTGCTCTCATCAGACAACAATGCGCATCCAAGCAAGGTTGACTGTCCATGATGGTTGACCCCAACGAATGGACAAAAAGGCATTTGATATCTGTTTGTCAAGTAAGTTGAGTCAAAGCTTAGAACATCACCGAAGTATGTGCATGCCAATCTTGACCTTGGATGAATCCAGAAGACAGACCTCAGATGACCATTATCATTGAGGTCTAAGGAATAGAAGAAATTGGGATTTCTGAGTTGCATTTCGGCGAAATGAATTACCATCGACTGAGCATCTCCTTCTTTCAGCTTAGACTGACGTTCGCGACAAATGAAGTTACGAGCATCCTTCTCGGTGAAATCCAATTGTCCTCTGCCCCCTTTTCTCCTTGCTATGGCAGAGTATATCTGAGTCGTCGGAACATTCACGGCATGTAAATTGCTTATCTCTGCCTTCTCTGGTGTGCTGATCCTCCTATGCGATCTTAGATAACCACATGATGTTATGGACAGCCCATGGTTATGTTCTAGAGAAACCTCATCCAAAATCCACTTACCACTTGTAGCATTCAGTCTTGCTTTTATGGATGCCATACAACCAACTTTCCCAGTATCCCTATGATTCATACTCTTCTCTGATTTTCTAGATTTTCCTTGCCTCCAACACGCCAGGTGCTTGAAGCAAAGTTGTTTTTTGTTGTTGGCCCTGCTACACACTGTTGTGATTCCAAAGCCAACTCGTTTCGCGTATCCATTGTAGAACGTATATCATCTGCTGAATTGAATTCCATCCCAGTTTGAGGAACAACAATATCATCCACTGCATTTGGAGCGACGGGTGAAGGTGCACGGCCGGGAGTGTTATCTTCTTCTTTCCGTTCTACAATTTCAGCATCAACTGTGAAAATATAGGCACGCAGTCATGAACAATGATATCCATAGATTTAGTTGTCAATATATGCTGACAAAGGATTAGGATTGAGGACACGAATGTTAAAAGAATACGACACCCCATTTATCATCACATTTCAGCAGCAACTCCTTCGCGACACCCAGTTGAAATCTAATGACACCCTAGCTCCAATGCTACGACACCCGTGGCTTAGAACTGACCGCGCGGAGAATCCCTCCGACACCACAGGAGAAATGGATTTCGGCCGATACTCCTTCGAGACACCCACGTTGAAAGCTCACGACACCCTAGCTCTAACGAGACGACACCGGTGCTTAGAACTGACCGCGCAGACAATCACCGTGACACCCTAGGAGAATTGTTTTTCGACCGAAACTACTTAGAGACACCACTGTGGAAAGCTCACGACACCCCTAGCTTAAGGCGACGACACCAGTGCTCAGAACTGACCACGTCGAGAAGGCCCGCGACAACCAAGTTACTAAAATTTAATTTTATTTATCAAAAAAAAAGGAAAAAAGTACATTAGCCCTCACTGGGGCTTCTCATCTCCTTCGGTCGCTGCGTCGGCGATCTGACGCTGGAGGGACGCTACTTGCCCCTCCAACTGGCTGTTGGCCCGACGCAGGACCTCTATCTTTCTCGTTGAAACGGCCAGGTATTCCTCGGCCGCCTTGCTGAGTCGCTCGCTGATTGCGCGCGACTCCGCATATACCTCCGCGTCGATGGTGACCGTTGCGCGGCGGCTACCATGGCTGCTAGTAGATCTCACCTCGCCTCTGGAAGCCATCTCAGTGGTAAGTTCAAGCTGGAAAGATGATTAACGATGGCATTCCCCCATCCATATTTAAGGTACTCCTGGCGGGTGTTTCGATTGCCACGCGCCACCATCTCAGTCGTTGTTCACAGGAATCGAATCGGTGCGCCACCCGCCCCCCCCCCCACGTTGAGTTTCGAGGGATGGGGAACAGAACAGAGTTTCGGGAAGCCAACCGTCGTAAGTTTAACGTCGTCCCAAGAGTAAATTCACGACACCCAAGGATGATTTGGATTTCGGCCGAAACTCCTTCGCGACACCCCTGTTGAAAGCTCACGACACCCTAGCATCAATGCTTCGACACCCGTGCTTAGAACAGAACACGGAGAGAATCCCCGCGACATCCCAGGGATGATTTGGATTTCGGCCGAATCTCTTACGCGACACCCCTGTTGAAAGCTCACGACACCCTAGCTTTAAGTCGACGACACCCGTGCTTAGAACTGATCACGGAGAGAACCCCCGCGACACCCCTTGTCGAATTCGGCCGAAACTCCTTCGTGACACTCCAGTTGAAAACTCACGACACCCTAGCTTTAAGGGGACGACACCCCTGAAAAGGTGATTAACGTGGGTTCACTGTTAATGCATGGGTGTCGTCGCCTTAAAGCTAGGGTGTCGTGAGCTGAAATCCAATTCTCCCTGGGGTGTCGCGGGGATTATTGTAGTTCCTCAAGCTAAGGTGTCGTCGCCTTAAAGCTAGGGTGTCGTGAGCTGAAATCCAATTCTCCTTGGGGTGTCGCGGGGATTATTGTAGTTCCTCAAGCTAAGGTGTCGTCGCCTTAAAGCTAGGGTGTCGTGAGCTTTCAACAGGGGTGTCGCGAAGGAGTTTCGGCCGAAATCCAAATCATCCTTGGGTGTCGTGAATTTACTCTTGGGACGACGTTAAACTTACGACGGTTGGCTTCCCGAAACTCTGTTCTGTTCCCCATCCCTCGAAACTCAACGTGGGGGGGGGGGGCGGGGTGGCGTACCGATTCGATTCCTGTGAACCGCCCACTGAGATGGTGGTGCGTGGCAATCGAAACACCCGCCAGGAGTACCTTAAATAAGGATGGGGGAATGCCATCGTTAATCACCTTTCCAGCTTGAACTTACCACTGAGATGGCTTCCAGAGGCGAGTGGAGATCTTATGGCAACCATGGCAGCCACCGCGCAACCGTCACCATCGATGCGGAGGTTTATGCTGAGTCGCTCGCAATCAACGAGCGACTCAGCAAGGCGGCCGAGCAATACCTGGCCGTTTCCACAAAAGAGATAGAGGTCCTGCGTCGGGCCAACAGCCACCTGGAGGGGCAAGTAGCGTCCCTCCAGCGCCTGATCGCCGACGCAGTGACCGGAGACAAGCCCCAGTGAGGGCTAATGTATTTTTTTTTTTTTTTTTTATAAATAAAATTAAATTTTAGTAACTTGGTTGTCGCGGGCCTTCTCGCCGTGGTCAGTTCTAAGCACGGGTGTCGTCAGATGAGAGCTTTGTGTCGTCAATTTTCAACTGGGGTGTCGCGAACGACGACAGCACCGACTCAGGCAGTTAACGACACCCCAGTTCTCATCTTACGACACCCTAGCTTTTAGGCGACGACACCGATGACGTGACTGTTAAAGCGGGTGTTCTCCATACGGGGTGTCGCGGGCCTGCTCTCCAGCGTCGTTTATAAGCACGACACACCCTTTATAGCATTTAAAGACACCGCATAGAACAAGCTACGACACTCCGGAAAGCAACATACGAAGATCGCAAAGGTTATAAGCATGGGTGTCGTAGCGTTGTAACTATGGTGTCGCGAGGCTTTTCTCCAGCTTTCGTTTGGCACACGGGTGTCCTAGGCCTGTAACTACGGTGTCTTAACATTATATCAGGGGTTTCATGAGGTATAACAGGGCCGCATTAAAAGAGTATGACATTCGTTCATACAAAATAGTTATGACTCCCAGAATGTCATAACTATTTTGTTCTAAGGTAGTTACCCGCGCATTAAATGGTTTGGTCACTCATTAACTAACTCTAACCAGAAAAATACTGTTGGTGTAATAAAGAAGTGGGAAGAAAGAGTTTTTACTTTATGCTGCGGATGACATTTCCTCCAGGAGTTTTTCTACAGAGACGTTTTGAGCCAGGTTTTCCAGCGCTCGATGCTGAAATATTTTCTTTCGACCGGAGAAGAAACAGAGTTCTTCTGTTCTTCTTGCACAGATGAAATACAACGTAAAATGGCGCTAAGAAGGAGGGAAAGGGCATTTTCGTCCACACACAAATTTGAAAAAAAGTGAACTGCTTTAAATGGCCGTCACGTTCAGAACGTTACGTCAAAGCAAAGCCATACCGCCCGTCAGGTCATCCACGTCGGAGCCACGTGGACCAATCGAAAGAGGCGGTGTAGCCCACGTAGGCCTTGCTGCACCGGGGGTGGTATACAAAGTGTTTTCCTATTCCATTTACTTTATTCAAGGGATAAAATCATTGACCAGCTTTCCAATAGAATCTTTCCTTCTTTGTTCACTTGGGAACAAGATTGGGCGCTGGAGCTTTCAGTGTCGATCCGATTCCCCCATGACATTCATTCGTCCCCTTTTAGTTTTGGGCTAACGGCTATTTAATTTGTTAACATTGAATATGAAGCTTCATAAAGATTTGATTTGCAAAAAAAAAAAAAAATTATCCACCCATTCATCCATCCATCAGGACGAAGGCCTACATTGATGGAACGATGATCATATCATCATGCGACTGCACAGCCGGGACACCTCCGACCAACGGAGAGGCTTGAGCAAAAAATCCTCTGCTCTGTACCAAGAAAAATCCTCCACTCCCTCTTCCAAGCATCTGGACTCAAAATTTTAAAATTAAAAAAAATTAATTCAAACAGCAAACAGTGCAAAAAGGCATAACTACCCTTGTATGCTTTAAATATGTAGAAAAGACCATTTACCTATTGATCCGTTGGGAACGTTCTCAGATGACATGATGACCACCGAGATTTCCCTCAGCACAGATGACTCCTACGATCTCAAAGTTCCCAGGCAAAAATGTAAATATCAAGCGAACAAAGCCTCAAATAATATCCTCATCATTTTTTCTCTCAAAAAATCAAAAAAAAAAAAACAAGGATTCTAACCTTAATCTTTTTGAGATCTATTGAGGGGTAAAATCGTCATTACATTAATATCCATGCGAGGCGGTTAAGGCTAACCTCCTCCCTTCGTCTCCTCCGGGCTACCGTAGCTCGGCCCCTCCGGGCTCCCGTAGCTCGGCCCCTCCGGGCTTCCGTAGCTCGGCTTCTTCGAGCGATCCACAACCTAACATCTACCTCCGCGGAACCTGACACGGGAGAGCCCGGGCCTACCATAACGGCATCCTAAAAAAGAAATCATGTCGGGATGTGGCCCAAAGCCTATCATAACCGCCCCAGGCCTACTCAACCAGATCTCGAGACATCAAGGAGCTCTCCCAGCCGTCGATACCTGAACAAACAGGATATGGATTCTAACGGCCCCACAATGGCCTGATTCTCCATATCTTAACAACCTCCGAACCTTCCAGAAGACGCTCAAGACCGAGGTGACAGTCTATAAATACCATACTCGCAGATTTCCTCAGGTACGCACTCTCTCTCTCCTTGGGCACAGGCACGCGCCTCTTACACGCGCACCTCACTCCTCTCTCCAGCAGCTCGTCGGCGCTCCTGCCCTTTGGAGCTTCCGATTGGCCGCCCCCAGAGAGGTCTCCCGGAGAGATCCACCTCCCCACTGTCTGGTTGATCGCCGATTTCTTCTCCACTGACTTGAGCGTCGGAGGGTCTTCCGCGGAGGACCACCCCCAGCGTCCCTCCGCGTGTGGGCTTCTTTTGTAGGTCTGCCCCCCTCTTCCTGGAGATCGACCGCACCCGAGTCGGAGGACGGATTTCAGCGGCAACAGATTGGCGCTAGAGGAAGGGCCTCAAGTCCCATTAAAACTTGAAGAAAGGAGACAAGGATCTAAATCCGGAGAAGAACCTCCCCAATGGCCAACCGAAGAAGAGCAGCCTCTGAAGCCCAAGATCAGGTCGCTTCTCAGAGGCCTGATCCGACTGGCGCTACAGCGCCGCAACCTCCACCGGTCGAAACCCCGTCGCCGCCTGCCATCCCGGTGACCCAAGACCAGTTCGCTACGCTGGTTCAACAGGTCCAGGCCCTTACCCACCTGGTACAAGAGCGCCTTATAGCTCCTCCTGCTTCGCATCCTCAGAAGGAGGCGGCGATTTCTTCTTCGCCGGTGACCTCCTCCTCTGATCCGCATGGATCAGCGGATCCCCCACATCGCCCCAGGGGGACAAACCAGTCCCGCGAGCCGGGTATGATAGAGATCCTCCCAGATCTCGCGAGCCCGCTCCCTCTCCCGGCGACATCTCACCATGATTCCACGCCATCCTTGCGATTCTCACGCCCAGCTCCTCCTCTAACCGGTGAAGAGGAGATCCGCCGTCAGATCCAGGAGATGCGTCAGGAGCTGGACGCCGCCAAGCAGACCCATCTGCCCCAGCCCAAGGCGGAGCAGGGCATCCCTTTCTCTAAGGGAATCATGGAGGAAGTGATTCCCTCCCACGTCAAACTGCCAGCCGTCGAACCCTATCACGGCTCCACTGATCCGGACGACCATCTCAGTAGCTTCCGGTCAATAATGATGTTCCACGGAGCATCTGATGCGGTCCTCTGCCGAGCCTTCCCATCCACCCTCAGAGGATCCGCCCGAACCTGGTTCAACGCCTTGAAACCGGGTTCCATTGATTCATTCGACGAGCTGAGCCGCCTTTTTATTGGCCAGTTCGTCAGCAGCCGCCGCCATCGACGAAGATCCGACTCCCTCTCCGAAGTTAAGCAGAGAGAGGGGGAGTCCTTGAGGAATTACCTTGGCCGTTTCAACAAGGCCATGTTAGAGGTGGACCACCTTAATCATGAGGTGGCTATGTCCGCCCTGGCGGGGGGAGTTTCGAAGGAGAGCGACTTCTATCTGGCAATGGAGGTCAGCTACCCCCCATGTCTATCTGATATGATGGCCCTTGCGGACAAGTACGCTAGGGTCGAGGAGTCGCGGAGAGTGGCCCGCGCTGAGCAAGCAAAGAAGAAGCAAGAGCCCAAAGTCCCCGACAGACACCGTCCCGTCCGTCGACCAAGTCCGCCTCGCCGCCAAAGAGTCCCTCCGCTGCCGCCAAGGAATCGCTCCCGGAGTCCTCCCAGGCGATTCGATCGCTATACTCCGCTGACTGTGCCCCGGGCGCAAATCCTCATGGAGATAGAGCGCCAACTTCCCCGGCCGGTACCTCTCCGAGGGAACCCGACCCGAAGAGATCCCGCCAAGTACTGCCGCTACCATAGGGAGCACGGTCATGACACTGAAGAATGCTGGCAGCTGAAGAATGAAATAGAGAGGTTGATTCGGCGGGGACGACTAGATCAGTTCAGAAGGGCGCCCGAGCCACAACAACAAGGAGGTGACCGCCAGCCCGAGCTCCCACAACTTCCTCCTCCACCCAATCCGCCCGTGGTCGGTCGTATTAATATGATTGAAGAGGCCGGCGGATCGAGCCCCAGAGGCGGCAGAGATGGATCAGTGCCAAAGAAGGCACGGATGGGCGAACTCTCCTTCTCCGACGACGATCTCCTGGGAGTACAACTCCCCCACGATGACGCATTAGTTGTATCCCTTAATTTGAACAATTATGATGTAAGCCGAATCCTTGTTGATAGTGGAAGCTCGGTAAACGTTTTGTACCTCGGTGTGTTTACCAGGATGAAACTGCTCATGGAAAATCTTCGAGCCGTGGATTCCGCCTTGATGGGATTCACCGGCGACGTCATTGTCCCGGAAGGAATCGTCACCCTGACGGTCCGCGCGGGAACCTGGCCCCTTGTGGCCATTGTTCAGACCGATTTCCTAGTGACCGACCTCAGATCCCCATATAACGCCATATTCGGCAGGCCTGGTTTAATGTCTCTCAAGGCAGTGGTCTCCATCCCGCATCTGTCTATGAAGTTCCCCACCGAGCAAGGAGTTGGCGTGGTTCGGGGAAGTCAAGCCATGGCTCGGCAATGTTTCGTTACGAGCCTTCAGTCTAGGATGCCCGAAGTTGACGGGTTAGACGCTCGCGAAGACTTCGCCGAACACGGGGAGAACCGGTAGAGGAATTGGAGGAAGTACCATTGGACGAAGCTCAGCCCGACCGAACCACAAGGATCGGGTCGCTACTCAAAGGAGAGTCTCGGCACAGGTTGATCAGGTTCCTCCAAAGCAATGCCGACATCTTCGCCTGGACCGCCTCGACATGCCGGGAATCAACCCCGAGGTCCTCGTCCACCATCTCAATGTGGACGAGAGGCACAGGCCTGTTAAGCAGAAGAAAAGAAGCTTCGCCCCAGAGCGGCAAAAAGCCATTGAAGAAGAGGTCGACAAACTCATAAAGGCCAACTTCGTCCGAGAGGTAAATTACCCGAACTGGCTGTCAAATGTCGTCATGGTGAAAAAGTCGAACGGCAAATGGAGGATCTGCATCGACTTCACCGACCTCAACAAAGCCTGCCCAAAGGACAGCTTCCCCCTCCCTCGGATCGATCAGCTCGTGGACGCCACCTCAGGCCACCAGATGCTGTCATTCATGGACGCCTATTCCGGCTACAATCAGATCCGAATGGCCCCTGAAGATGAAGAAAAGACCGCCTTCATAACCGATCGAGGTACCTACTGTTACCGTGTATGCCTTTTGGTCTTAAGAATGCAGGGGCGACCTACCAGCGGCTGGTCAACAAGGTGTTCAAGGAGCAAATCGGCCGGAACATGGAGGTGTACGTGGACGACATGCTGGTTAAAAGCAAGGAGGCGTCACAGCATGTCGAGGACCTCTCGGAGAGCTTTGCAACGTTGCGCAAATATGGGATGAAACTCAACCCGACCAAGTGCGCCTTCGGCGTCAACTCGGGGAAGTTCCTCGGCTTCATGGTCTCCCAGCGAGGTATCGAAGCTAACCCCCAGAAGATTCAAGCTCTCCAACAAATGGCGCCCCCAGCATCTGTTAAAGAGGTCCAGCGCCTAACCGGGAGGATAGCGGCCCTTAACCGCTTTGTGGCGCGGTCGGCCGAGAGATGCCTCCCCTTCTTCAAAACTCTCCGATCGGCCAAAAACTTCCAGTGGACTCCCGAATGCCAGAAGTCATTTCAAGATCTCAAGAAGTACCTCGGCTCGCCTCCGCTTCTCAGTAGTCCGACCCCAGGAGAGACCCTATTCTTGTACCTGGCTGTTTCGGAGAGCGCGGTTTGTTCGGTGCTAGTCAAAGAAGAAGGCAAGATCCAGAAGCCGATCTACTATGTGAGCAGGCTGCTCCGCGATGCGGAGACGAGGTACAGCAGGATTGAAAAGATGGTGTTGGCCTTGATCACCTCGGTTCGAAAGCTGCGGCCGTACTTTCAAGCACATGCTGTAACGGTCCTGACTGACCAACCTATCAGGGCGGTGGTCCACCGTCCGGAAACATCGGGGAGAATGACCAAATGGGCCGTCGAGCTAAGCGAGCATGACATACATTTTCAGCCTCGCCCAGCCATCAAAGCCCAAGTACTGGCCGACTTCCTCCTCGAGTGTACCATCCCGGAGGACGGTTCTACCCCAGACTCTCTTGAAGAGCCAAAGTCTGGAGCCCGGTGGCTCCTCCACGTCGACGGGTCGTCCAATGCCCATCACTCGGCGCGGGTCTAGTTCTCACTAGTCCTGAGGGGATGACCTTCGAGTATGGCGTCCGATTCTCCTTCCCGGCTTCCAACAACGAAGCCGAGTACGAAGCTCTGTTAGCTGGTCTCCGGATCGCCCGCAATCTGAAGGTGGAAAAGCTCAACGCCTTCACCGACTCTCAGCTGGTAGCCGGCCATGTTCGGGGAGAGTTCGAAGCTCGGGAACCAAATATGATTCGATATCTCCAGGAGGTGCGTAACTTGCTTCCCCATTTTTCCGAATTTGAAATTATTCAGATTCCCAGATCCGAGAACGCCCGTGCCGACCTACTTTCCCGACTGGCAACCACGGAGACAATGGATGCCGAGCAAAAATTCCACCTGGAGACTCTGGAAAAGCCGAGCATCGCGGAAGCCGACCGCGTGATGCAAGTTGAGGCCGAACCATCCTGGTTCGACCCTATCCTCAAATATCTCAAAGAAGGGTCGCTTCCGTCCGACCGAAGAGAGGCTAGGAAGCTGAAGCTGCAGGCCATCCACTACGTGTTGATTGACAACCAACTGTACAAGCGGTCATTTTCCATGCCGCTGCTTAGGTGCCTTCGCCCATCAGAAGCGGACTACGCTCTGCGCGAGGTACATGAGGGATTTGCGGCAACCATTTGGGGAGCCGGTCCCTCTGCCATAAAGTGCTGCGACAAGGCTATTACTGGCCGACCATGCAGAAAGACGCGGACGATCTGGTCCGCGCCTGCGACCCCTGCCAAAGACATTCAAACATCCAAAGACTCCCTTCCGCCGAGCTAGTTTCTATATCCTCCGCTTGGCCCTTTGCCAAATGGGGGATGGACATCCTCGGCCCATTCCCGCTTGCAACAGGACAGCGGAAATTCTTGTTTGTCGCCATCGACTACTTCACCAAATGGGTCGAAGCGGAAGCGGTCGCACAAATTACCGAGGCACGGGCCCGAGACTTTGTGTGGAGGTCCATCATCTGCCGATTCGGCCTCCCCCATACTATAATCACCGATAACGGCAAGCAGTTCGATAACTCCAAATTTCGCCAGTTCTGCGAGGAGCACGGGATCCGTCATCACCTCACTTCGGTCGGGCACCCACAAGCCAACGGGGCGGCCGAGGTGACCAACAGAACCCTCCTCCAGGGAATTAAAGCTCGTCTCTCCAGAGCCCAAGGCAGGTGGGCAGATGAGCTACACCATGTCTTATGGGCCTACCGCACAACCCCAAGAGCCCCAACAGGCGAGACCCCTTTCCGAATGGCTTTCGGTACAGAGGCCGTTATCCCTGTGGAAGTCGGTCTCCCATCATTGCGGGTGGAGAGCTACTCGAGGAAACTAGCAACGAACAACTCCGCACCAACCTCGACCTGATAGAAGAAATCAGAGAGAAGGCCCGGATCAGAACGGCTGCCTATCAGCAAAGGGTGGCCCGCTATCATGCCTCCAGGGTCAAAGGAAAAGCCTTCCTGCCTGGCGACCTTGTCCTCCGAAAGGCTTCTGTTTCCAAACCGCTGGAGCAAGGAAAGCTGGCGCCAAACTGGGAGGGCCCGTACCAGGTAGCGGAGATTATTGGACCGGGAACCTACAAGCTGCAGGATCTGGATGGGAAGTCCATTCCCCGGACTTGGAACGCGGACAACCTTCGTAAATATTATCAATAGGGTATGTCCTCTCTGAATTCATCTTCGCATGCCTCACACACATTCCTGCTTATCTGTTTCCTCAAAACCTGTAGCGTGAATCATTATGCACTATTGCTATAAATCGCAAGAAGAAACAGATACTGCTTACCAATCCTCGGCACAACCGAGCTCTGTTTGAACAGGAATCTCCGAACCTTGGCAGGGCCAAGTAAAATATTCTCCGAACCTCGGCAGGGCCGAGCAACAAATCTCCGAACCTTGGCAGGGCCAAGTAAAATATTCTCCGAACCTCGGCAGGGCCGAGCAACAAATCTCCGAACCTTGGCAGGGCCAAGTAAAATATTCTCCGAACCTCGGCTGGGCCGAGCAACAAATCTCCGAACCTTGGCAGGGCCAAGTAAAATATTCTCCGAACCTCGGCAGGGCCGAGCAACAAATCTCCGAACCTTGGCAGGGCCAAGTAAAATATTCTCCGAACCTCGGCAGGGCCGAGCAACAAAATCTCCGAACCTTGGCAGGGCCAAGTAAAATATTCTCCGAACCTCGGCTGGGCCGAGCAACAAATCTCCGAACCTTGGCAGGGCCAAGTAAAATATTCTCCGAACCTCGGCTGGGCCGAGCAACAAATCTCCGAACCTTGGCAGGGCCAAGTAAAATATTCTCCGAACCTCGGCTGGGCCGAGCAACAAATCTCCGAACCTTGGCAGGGCCAAGTAAAATATTCTCCGAACCTCGGCTGGGCCGAGCAACAAATCTCCGAACCTTGGCAGGGCCAAGTAAAATATTCTCCGAACCTCGGCTGGGCCGAGCAACAAATCTCCGAACCTTGGCAGGGCCAAGTAAAATATTCTCCGAACCTCGGCAGGGCCGAGCAACAAATCTCCGAACCTTGGCAGGGCCAAGTAAAATATTCTCCGAACCTCGGCTGGGCCGAGCAACAAATCTCCGAACCTTGGCAGGGCCAAGTAAAATATTCTCCGAACCTCGGCAGGGCCGAGCAACAATCTCCAAACCTTGGCAGGGCCAAGTAAAATATTCTCCGAACCTCGGCAGGGCCGAGCAACGAATCCTCCTGGCTATGGCAAGACCAGGTAAAAGTCATTCGGGCTAAAACCCCAGCGAAAAAGCCGAAGTATACAGGCCCCGATTAAAGCCAGGCAAATTTCAAATAGTCCCCAAGGGACTTCGTCCGGTTTGAAAACGAGCGATAAACAAAAAATCATCGGCGCACGAGGGAAAGCCACCATTGGCAGAACCCCCTAAAGGGCCATTAAGCCCCGCATGATCGGCCAGAGGCCCCAAGCAGAGCTAGGAGATCCCCCTCTCTGCTACTGAAAACCTTTTTGGGTGACGCCCCTATAACCCGTCGTTCAAAGCGCCTACATCAACGCACAAAAACGATGGGGCCACGCCAACACCCTAATTCATCACACGGGTCAAGGCCATAAACTCTTGAAGAAAAGGACTTCAAAAACAAGATCCATCTTTCATTTATAAAAAGGATTACAAAGAGGCAGTAAAAAACAAAACAAGAAGAGAGGCCCTAAATCAAAATCCGGAGTCACTCCCGGAGGCTACAGCTCCTCCAGGCGCTCCGTCAAGTCAGCCACTTGCTGACGAAGGGACGCAATCTCCTCCCTCTGCCGGTCCATCAACCGGCGTGAGGCCTCCGCCTCCCTGACCGACACGTCCAGGTGCTCTTCGGCGATCCTCGCGAGCTGCTGATTACTCGCAAAGGCCGACGCTAGGCCCTCTCCGTCAACAGTAACGGAGGTACGCCTCCCCTCCGAACGCGGCAGGCTGTCGAGCGAGGAACGCGACCCGACTGATGATCGCCCTGGGGAGGCCATTTTCGAACTTCAAACGAGGGATGGCCGAAACCGATGCCCCCGGTCGTATTTATACTCGTCAGGCAGGTATCTCTATCGGTCGCGCCGTAACCACCGACCTATAAGAACTTGCCACGCGTCGCCGTTTCAACGTTTGTGAAATCCGAAGTATCGCGCCCCATCCCGAGCGAGATCGGTAAGCGCGAGCAGGTTGTTCGGGAGTTCCCCAAGCAAACATTTTCCGATCTGTCGGCCCCCGCAATAAATGCATTCGGCGCTTCCCCGAGCCTCTTAATGCTGGCCTCTTTTTCGGGAAACGCAGAAGTCCGGCATTCGGCCAATAACCTGTCCCTCGGGAAGAGTGGCGCCACCAATAAAAGCGTGAAATATACCGCCCGTTCCGCTCTGACGCCCCTTATCAAGCGCCACGTGGACCTAACGCCGTGGCCCACGATAGCAAGTGAGTCGTTCTCTTGAGCCTGAATCTCCGAACCTTGGCAGGCCAAGTCAAATCTCCGAACCTCGGCTGGGCCGAGTGACTGAATCTCCGAACCTTGGCAGGGCCAAGTCAATTATCTCCGAACCTGTCTCCGAACCTCGGCTGGGCCGAGTGACTGAATCTCCGAACCTTGGCAGGGCCAAGTCAATTATCTCCGAACCTTGGCAGGCCAAGTCTCTCCGAACCTCGGCGGGCCAGTGAATCTCCGAACCTTGGCAGGGCCAAGGAACCTTCAAGTCTCCGAACCTCGGCGGGGCCGAGTGACTGAATCTCCGAACCTTGGCGGGCCGAGTGACTGAATCTCCGAACCTTGGCAGGGCCAAGTCAATTATCTCCGAACCTTGGCAGGGCCAATCAAATATCTTCGAAACTCGGCTGGCCCGAGCGACAGGTTCCCTGAACCATGATGGGAAGGGGTACGAATTCCCTGAACTTCGGCCAAGGCCGACCCACGATAAATCGGGCTCCGGCAAAAGCGAGCACAAAAATACCAGGCTTCTGACCAGAGCAAGGAGCATGTTTCGCCGAATGATCTCTGAACCGCTGCACACGAACCTCGGTTAGTTCGGACAGCGTGAGATCCTCGTCTAGGGACGAGCGGATGCCTTTGTACCCCACAAACAACAATAACTACAAGTTCGGCACAAGGAAAGATAGAGATCAAGAAATAGAACATAACTCTCTTTATTGCCGATCAAGATCAGTTACAAATGCCTCATAGGCGTTACAAGAACATTGAAATGCATAAAATAAAGGCAAATACAAAACTCGGGCAACTGCTCCAATGCAGACCTAACTAATCTCTGATGTTTCGGCGTCCGGATCGACAAGTCAGGCAAACCACGAAATGGTCAGCCCGCCTGGATGGTCGATAAAGCTGACCCTCCATGGCCCCTGCCGAATGAAGAGATCTAGAAGGCGGCACGACCCGTGGATGCTGACTCTGAGGATTCGGGCAAGCCAGCCCGATCCCCTAGGAGGGGGTGCTGGATCACAGGCCGCTGCCCGACCGAGGCCCGGGGACCATCAGACCCCGGTTGCTCCTATATTCTCCGACCCGTGGCAAGGATTCCCCTCAGAGAAGGGATGGGAATCCAGGCCAGCGAAAGAGGGAGAGTCTGTGCGTGCTATGGGGGTGTCGATGCACTTCCTACCGTAAGCCCCCCGTAACGGGCCACAAAGGTCATACGGGAAGAGTATATGTGCGCTCCCTGTGTGATCTCTGCGCCCCCCATGTGCGCTCTCCATGTGATCCCCGGGACTCATCCCCTAAGGGCGAGCCATTCTTCAGCAGCTCCCCGGTCGCCCCAGCTGTTCGGCGGCAAGGAGCCCATGAGAGGAAAAACCAGTCCTCCCACTCGTAGCAGCAGAGAAGTGAGCATAATGGAAGCTCAATGGAAAAGACACCTTGGGGATAACCAAACATGACCCCTTTCTCCCCTTTTTATAGGCAGAAAAGAACCGGGAACAAGCTATCAAAGCTGAAAGTCCCGAGTTTCAAACACTTGGCCCATACCTCCACGTGGCCCCTCAGGATGAACGCGGCACCCCACTGCGCGCCATGCCCACCGCCTTAGTTGTGACGTGTATGGAGATCCCTTCCTGATCCTGAATCACGGTCATTAAATGCAAAAATCGTCCACTGATGCTTTGAAAACTGGCAGAATCAGAATATCGTCCTTCGAAAGTGATGTCCTCCAATGGTAAGCGATTGCGTGCGCGACGAAGTGATCCGTATGGGAAAAGAGCACCTTCCGGAAAGCTCTGATGCAGCTTTATGCCCCCCCACTACACCGTATCATCCATTCTGATGAAATAAAAACTGAATCACCTGCGGAACAGCAGGACAATTAACAGAACGACAGAAAGTGCGAAGGCCTCTTTACCCATCGGTCCTAGCCGACCTACTTTGTCTGTCGGCACCAGCCGACCTATTTTTTTCGTCGGCCCCAGCCGACCTATTTCGTCTGTCGGCCCAGCCGACCTATTTTATCTGTCGGCACCAGCCGACCTACTTTGTCTATCAGTACCAGCCGACCTACTTTGCCCGTCGGCCCCAACCGACCTATTTTTCCATCGGCCCCAGCCGACCTATTTCGTCTGTCGGCACCAGCCGACCTATTTTATCTGTCGGCACCAGCCGACCTACTTTGTCTGTCGGCACCAGCCGACCTACTTTGTCTATCGGCACCAGCCGACCTATTTTGCCCGTCGGCTCCAGCCGACCTATTTTTCCCGTCGGCCCCAACCGACCTATTTCGTCTGTCGGCCCCAGCCGACCTACTTGTCTGTCGGCACCAGCCGACCTACTTTGTCTGTCGGCACCAGCCGACCTACTTTATTTGTCGGCACATGCCGACCTATTTTCCCATCGGCCCAAGCCGACCTGGTTTGCCCACCGACCTTAGCCGGTGCGTTTCCTTCAATCTCGAGATAAGGATGACCTAAGAGCCTCAAGGAGCCATAGGTCGTTCACAATCGAGGCAGAAATGACAACAAGGTCACGTAAGGAAAACACTTAAGTGGAAACGGGAACTTCATTTATTAAGAAACGTCAGACTGATGTCTAGAAGACGGAATACAAGAATGACTCCTAAGGACCGGGAGCCGCATCGGCTTTAGAAGGGCCCTCAGTTACATCTGCGAAAGCGTGACTAGGTTCGCCCTTCTCCAATATTTTCGCCCCCTCAGCGGCAGCTTGCGGCCGTCCCTCAGAAGCTGCAGCTTCGCTGGGACCAGGGGCGGCGCCAAGTTCGGCATCAAAAACATCAACATATTCATCTTCATCTTCTTCTTCAGACTCGCCATCATCGGGATCTTCAGCACTCAGGAAAGAAAGGTCCCATTTCGGGTGCCCACTGAGTATCCTCTATTTGCACTCCTCCATCCCATGATGGAACGCGTCTACACTGATAGCGTCTTGCCTCCCCTTAAGTATGGCGAGCTGCATGTTGGCCTCGGCGGCCTGCCTCTCAGCCTCTGCGACTTGGGCCCGTAGAACAATATTTTGCTCCTCAAACTCGCCGGCTCGCATCTCGAATTCTGAACTCTTGTTGCGGCTGGACGCAAGCTCACCTTGAAGAGCCCGAACCTCCAGTCCCAACTCCGCCGTCTGAGAAAGCCGAAATAGGTCGGCGTCACAAAAAACCAGTAGAAAAAAAGCTAAAAAAGGGGGGGGGAAGAATGAGGTCGTACCTCCTCCTCTCGTCTGGCCAACCTCTTGGCCAACTCCTCAGCCTCACTCCTGGCTCTAGTTCTATCAGCCCCGACCAGCTCAACTCTCTCTTGCAGATTGTTGATCTTCGACTGCTTGGCTCCGATTACCTCCTGGGCTTGGGACAGCTCGTCATTCACTCGAGCTATCACCCCTTGTTGCCATTTAGCACCCTCCTTCAAATGAGCAATCTCGCTATCGCGGCGCTTCAGTCGCTCCTCCACCTCGCCAAGCATCCTAGTTAAACGCTTCCTCTCGTCGGCAGCTTCCCTTCCCAGCCGACCCATGCTCTCGCTATGTTCTCTCTGCATCGCCTTCACCTCTGCGGAATGCCTCGACTCGATTCTGGCCAACTCCAAGCAAGCATTGTCATTTTTCGCCAGGAGATCCTGCAACTCCTCCACCCTGCGCTTCTGCTTGGACACCTCGGCCAGGGTGACCTGGTGTGCCGCCCTTGCCCCCTTCAGGCTCCTATCAGTCATATCCATAAGCTCCTCAAATTTTTCAGACACTTTTAGTCGTGATTGGAGGTCAGCATTGTCCTGCCTAGCCTGAATGCTGGCCCCTGTCGCCAAACTCAAGCGCCAGCATATCGTCCGGGAAAGCAAAATGCTCTGCGAGACAAAAAATGAATAAAAACCCACAATGGGTCAATCGGGAAACATCTATCACACAGGAAAAGCAACTCACCCGCGAGGCATAGGCCCGAGTCATCCTCATCAGGGTTGTGTTGTCAATATCGGGAAGGAGATGGATACTCTCGGCCATGCCTTGCTGCCCAAATGCAGCATCGACCAGCCCCAGATCGGCAAATTTGTCCGCCGAGGGATCCGCGCCCGGATACAGGGCCGACCTGATCATGGCGGAAAATGCCTCCTCAATATCAGCATCCGAGCTACTGGGTTGGCCAACCCCACCTGAAGGACCAGCCTGGGCGGCCCCCGTCTGGGAGGCCTTCAACCTCCCAGCCTCCTCTACTAAGGCCCTGGCTTGGGTTTCTTCAGATAATTCAGCTAGCCCAAGCACCAGCCTCCCCAAAACCTTTCTCGAAGAAGCTCCCAATGCGGAGCTCCCGCCTTGCCGCGTCTCCTCCTTCGACGCCCCTTCCTCGGTTACCACCATCTGTGTCTCCGCCACCGGACCCCCGAGGTCTCGGCCTGTTCTGCCACTTGCACCTCCCCTGCAGGCTCCCCGAGGCCTCAGCCTGACCTGCCTCGCTGCTGCCGGACTCCCCTGCGGAGAGACCGAGGGAAGGCTCCCCCTGCACCTCCCCGGCTGCGGCTGCCACCTCTTCCTCTCCTGCCGGAGCCGACGGCGATCCTACGCGGACAGTAGGCTCCTCGGCGATGACCGCCTCCGCCAAATCCGCCGCTAGTTCCTCTTTCAGGGAGGGCACGGTCGGACGAACCAACGGGGCCTCGTCCGAGCTATCCGAGATCTCTAACACAAGAGGGTCGGAGGCCATAACCTCTCTCCCCGGGCCCTCCTTCGCCCCCAGCGCTTCTGCCGTGACTGCCCCGGCATCCGGCGGGCTTCTTGTGGAAGTATAAGCCCTTTTTTCGGGCCGGCCACTATCCGCGCCGCTACCTTCCCCCGGGTGTTTCCCTCTCTTCCTCTTGGAGAGGTTCGACAATGCCGACCTTGCGGCTATTAGACCAGAACACACATGCTCAGGTCCAAGCACATTAATCGAGAAAAACACACTGCATGAAAGAGACTCACCTTGCGGGTCCAGAGGGCTGAGCCCGGCTGCGAAGAGGGCCCCCTCCAATAGCAAGTCATTAGCCGAAAACACCTGTCCGTTACGGAGGACATCCAAATCCCTCTCCTCCTGCGCCGACAAAGCCGGATGCGTCTCCGCATCCCTTGCAACATCCCCCCATCTCCGAGGGAAGTTGGAGCCAACGTTCCCCTCCGCAATAACAAACCGACTCTTCCACCCCTTGACGGAGGAGGGCTTATCCGCAATGACGTTGAAGGATCTCCGGGGCCCGATGTAGGGCCACTCTGATTTCCTTCCGGGAATCAGGTGGTAGCAGGTGTGGAAAAGGGGGAGAGTGGCGACGATTTGAATCTGGTGGCACATTGAGATGAATCCGACGATATTCCGCCAGCTGTTTGGAGCCACCATTGACGGGCAGATGTTATAGTGGGTCATGATTTCCTTCACCAAGGGTGGAGAGGAAAACGAAGACCCGCCTTCAAACTATCTTCGTAGATGAAGACCCTGGACTCTAAATCCCGGGTAACCCTATCTTTGGGTTCCGGCGCCCGTAGGACGACATCCAAGGGCAAGCCATACCGCTGGTGAATCCTCCCCAAATCTTCGGCAACAATTTCTGAGGCCACGTCGTCGGGGCTCATCGCCATTGAAAGTGGTATCAAACAAAAATGATAAGCGTCAAAGAGATGAAAGGCCAGAACTCTTCTGAAAGCAAAACGAGAAGATGCCGAGAGCACGCGCACATATATATATACAATGCGGCTATCACTTCGCTTCTCTGCCAAGGAAGCCGCCCTGAAGAGATGGGGCATCTCATCCTAGGCGTCCGGAATCGCCTCGACAAACGCCCGATCGATCGGGTTTTGTAGCGAGGCGCAATCCCAACCGTCGCTCGTGGAGGAGCCTTAGCCCCGAAGGCGGGATGGCCCTGTCGCATTAATTAGGGCATCATTGCGCGAGCTATCTAAACCAAGACGTCCCATCCAAGATGCGCCATTTGAACTTGTACTCCCTACGCTCGAACCTACGCTTCGAACTAGAGAGTGGAGGGCATGTTGAGGGGTAAAATCATCATTACATTAATATCCATGCGAGACGGTTAAGGCTAACCTCCTCCCTTCGTCTCCTCCAGGCTTCCGTAGCTCGGCCCCTCCGGGCTCCCGTAGCTCGGCCCCTCCGGCTCCCGTAGCTCGGCCCCTCCGGGCTTTCGTAGCTCGGCCCCTCCGGGCTTCCGTAGCTCGGCCCCTCCGGACTCCCGTAGCTCGGCCCCTCCAGGCTTCCGTAGCTCGGCCCCTCCGGGCTTTCGTAGCTCGACCCTTCTGGGCTTCCATAGCTCAGCCCCTCCGGGCTTCCGTAGCTCGGCTTCTTCGAGCGATCCACAACCTAACATCTACCTTCGCGGAACCTGACGCGGGAGAGCCCGGGCCTACCATAACGGCATCCTAAAAAAGAAATCATGTCGGGATGTGGCCCAAAGCCTATCATAACCGCCCCAGGCCTACTCAACCAGATCTCGAGACATCAAGGAGCTCTCCCAGCCGTCGATACCTGAACAAACGGGATATGGATTCTAACGGCCCCACAACGGCCTGATTCTCCATATCTTAACAACCTCCGAACCTTCCAGAAGATGCTCAAGACCGAGGTGACAGTCTATAAATACCATACTCACAGATTTCCTCAGGTACGCACTCTCTCTCTCCTTGGGCACAGGCACGCGCCTCTTACACACGCACCTCACTCCTCTCTCCAGCATCTCGTCGGTGCTCCTGCCTTTGGAGCTTCCGATTGGCCGCCCCTGGAGAGGTCTCCCGGAGAGATCCACCTCCCCACTATCTGGTTGATCGCCAATTTCTTCTCCACTGACTTGAGCGTCGGAGGGTCTTCCGCGGAGGACCACCCCCAGCGTCCCTCCGCGTGTGGGCTTCTTTTGCAGGTCCGCCCCCCTCTTTCTAGAGATCGACCGTGCCCGAGTCGGAGGACGGATTTCAGCGGCAACAAGATCATAACCTATTATCTCGGGCATCCTGTAATCCATTATTATCATATTAACATTTGGTTCCTGCCATCAAAAATAAGATGTCATTAGAAACCAATTCTAATGATAATATTACAATACATCGAGCTTAAAACTAATCTTTTCTTACTGATACAATAGAATGGTGAAATAATACACATACCAAGCCTAAGAGCTCCAATACTCTTTTGCCACTCTCTACGGTCGTCATTGTGGGATCCAAATTTCTTTCATTAATTTTATAAACCTCGCTCAAAAATATATATCAAAATTTCTTTGCGATAATTTAAAAAAAAAGTATTCGAAAACACAAACGAAGGCCAAAGGTACCTCTGTGTTTAGTGTTAGACTTAATTTAAAATATTGATCCCTATCAGATATGCGGAAACATGGGATCAATATATTTATCATGAGAATAAAGCAAGTCAAGATCGATAAATACCTCCAGCTATTGCTGTTGATTTTTTTCAGATGAGGGTAAGGATCTTGATCTTCCTCTCGATCTGAATCAGCTGCACCTCTCGGGATCTTGACTATCGCTTTGATCTGAATCAGCTATAGATCTACCTCTCAGGATCTTGATATAGTGCTTGATTGAGTGCTTCCAATCAATGAGCTATCGCACACGATGGTGTATGCCCTCAGGATATGCTCTTGATTAGGAACCCAATCTCTCTGGCTTCTTTTTGATTTTTTTTTTCACCTGATGACTTTTTTTTTTTTGTTATCGAAAGCCTTAGAAGGGATCTCTATTTAAAGAGATATCTTAACTCCCTTCCACCGCCTGCTCCCATCAAAGTAGGCGTTTAAGCGTTTAACACTATTTAAGAGATTTCATTACCACTTATTAACTAGTGGATGGCATAGAGAATTATCCGACGATTAAGCTATATTGCAATAAAATAGGACCATCTACTAAACGGGATACTACATTCTTCCACTTGGTCCATATATTTTATCTTAATCAACAATTCTCAATACTGAACAAGAAACCAAATACATGAATCATAGCGATAGGTCCTCTATAATTGAGTATTATCTTCTATGTATTACAATGCATTCAATTTCTTTACCACTATTCCAAATGTGACAACATAACATAATGAAAACCATATGTTATTCAGAGTCCAAAAGAAAATTTTGTTATTTCTTGAAAGTCAAATAATGTGTACACCTGAATAAGAAATAAACAAATAATTGAAATAAGAGTTTCTTTGTACAAACTGTTATCCATGCAATTATATCATGGAACAAATTCTCATTCGTATCATATGATCCTTAAAATTCTTAATTGGCATGCCTTTAGTCAAAGGATCAGCTATCATCAACTCAGTGCTAACGTGTTCTATGACCACTTTGTTTTCTTTAACATATTCTCTTATGGCTAAATACTTAATGTCGATATGTTGACCCAATTATTGATTTTGATGATTAATAAAGGAATTAAGTATATTTATTGTGTTACTGATGAATTTAACAAGTGTTTCAGGGCTTAAAATATTTGTTAATCAAAAGGTATTTAGAAACATATTTTGAATCAAGTGCCAAAGGTAAGTTTCAAAATTTAGAACCTGGAGTCGACACCTAGGAAATATGGAGCCGACCCCATGGCCAATCAAATGTCTTTCTGATTTTTGATACGGTCTGGAGTCGACACCCAGAGTTTCGGAGTCGACACCCAGAGTTTCAGAGTCGACACTTACAGTGTCTGGAGCCGACTCCAACACGGGAAAAAAACGTATGATTTTTGACTATCTTGGAGCCGACACTTACAATCTTTTGGAGCCGACACCTGACCATGGCAAGGCGACACTTAACTTTTTCAAAGCCGACTCCTCGACGAACTCAGAACTTTCTATTTTTGGATACACGACTTGGAGCCGACACCTGAAAAGTTGGAGTCGACTCCAACCTGTCAGAAATGATTTTTAAAATGCCAGATCAGCTCAAACGGTAATATTTTCTTTTCGCCTAACTTCTAACGGATATATTTTGTTTGGAAAAACTTTCCAGGTACATTCCAATGGCTAGTTTCTCACCAAAAATGGATTAAAGGAAATCTATAAAAAGGGGGAGAAAGCTCGTTTGAAAATATAGAAAAAAGAGTGAATACAAATCAAAAATCCGAGAAGTCTTGAGCCTAAATCAAAGAGAAAAGTATCCAAGTTCAAATCCTTCCACTCCAAAAATCTCAAAAAGAAATCCAAGGGTGTTCAACTTGAAAAATCGAAGGATTTCCCAAAAGTAGAAAAAGCTCTGTTTTCTTGATTTCCAACTTTTCATCTGCAACATCTGTGAAGAATCAAAGCTGAGGCCTGATTCAACATCTCCAAAGAGAAGAGGAAAAGAAGAAAAGAAGAAAAGCTCAAATCCAATCTACTTCAAATAGGCTTTTCTAACCTTGTTCATTACTTTGAATATTTGCTCATTTGAGGAGTTGTTTGTTAATATAAACATTATTCTTTCTTATTTTGCTAGTTCAATCAGGAGGATTGAATTAGTGGAGGTAGTATACCTCGGGGTAAGCTAGATTAGCTTGAGTTTGGGTTTTATGCTGGTGAGCCCGAAAAATCAGCTGGGTTCGTTGTGCACCCGGAAATATAAGTTTTGAGTTGTGATCTTGTAAAACAACTCGGCTGTAATCTAGTTAATTATAGTGTGGACCCAAGTGGAACTTGGGAGTGGACGTAGGTGTTGGATACACCGAACCACTATAAAATCATTGTGTTTGTCGTGCTTTAATTGTCTCTCTCTCTATCTCTTCATTTGTGATTGAAATCTACTCTGCACTTAATTATTTCAAAGTCAATAGTTTTAAAAAGGTTAAAAAAAATTTTAAAACCCAATTCATCCCCCTCTTGGGTTGCCATCTGAGCCAACAATTGGTATCAGAGTAAGTGCTCATTTGAATTTGATCCAATGATCAAGAGCTAAAGATCCAAATGGCAGCTCAAGCTGGATCTTCATTTGCTGAAGGTCATTCTACAAATAGACCTTTGTTTAATGGTTCCAACTATTCATATTGGAAAGCAAGAATGAGGATATTCATTCAAGCTTCAGATTATGAATTGTGGAGTGTCATAATTAATGGACCTAGCACACCCACATACATAATTGATGGTTCTATTGTTCCTAAGCCCGAAAGGGATTGGAATGAGAATGATAGGAAAATGGCTCAGCTCAATGCTATGGCTATGAATGTTTTATATTGTTCATTAGATGCTAACGAATTTAATCGTATCTCTACATGTAATTCCGTAAAAGAGATATGGGATAGATTAGAGGTTACCCATGAGGGTACAAATTAAGTTAAAGAATCTAAGATAAATATTCTTGTTCATAAGTATGAATTATTTAGCATGGAACAAACTGAAAGTATAGCATGCATGTATACTAGATTCACTGACATTGTAATGGTCTGAAAAGTCTTGGTAAGACTTATACTAATTCTGAACTTGTTCGCAAAATTCTTAGGTCACTTCCAAGATCGTGAGAAGAGAAGGTGACTATCATCCAAGAAGCCAGGACATTAACACTTTACCTTTGGATGAGCTACTTGGATCACTAATGACTCATGAGTTAACCATGAAGCAGCACATAGAGGAAAGAATTAAAAAGAAGAAGACTATAGCTCTTAAGCTGCAAAAAGTGAGGAGAGCTGCAGTGATATGATGAAGATGATGATGAGACAGCTCTTCTTGCTAGAAAGTTTCAAAAAATTCATGAGAAGGAAAAACCCTTTCATAAAAGAAAATTTGGAATTAAGATGGAAGGCAAAAAAGAAAAGAAAAGGAGAAGGACAAAGACAAAGTGAAAGACCCCCTAATTTGCTATGAGTGTAAGAAACCGGGGCACTTTAGATATGATTGTCCTCAACTAAAGAAAGCCTACAAGAAGAAGAAGAAAGCCTATGTTGTAACCTGGACTGACAGCGATGAATCCTCTTTAGAGGAAGATCAAAAAGAAGTTACAAATATTTGCTTTATGCGAACGACGACAATGAGGTAAGTTCTGAAAACCCTTGTAATGATTTTGCATTTGATGAATTGTTTGAAGCTTTTAATGAAACTAGTTGATGATTTTAAAGCTTTAAAAAGAAATACAAGTTTTTAAAAAATGATAACTCAATTCTCATTAAAGAAAAGATAATCTTACTTATGAGATTGAGATGCTGAAATCTGAAAATGATAATTTGACAAAAGAGAGAATCAATTTCCAATGAAATGATAGACTAAAGAAGGAAGTTGATAAATATAAGAATATTGTTGATAAATTCACATATAGTTCTGAAAAAGTTAATTTATTATTGAGTAATCAAGAGCTATATTTGATAAGGCTGGATTATGATATAGGCCTAACATAAAATAAAAGTTTGTCAAAAACTTTTTAGAAGAGAACAAAATAAAGATGATGTTACATGTCATTATTGTAACAGAAAGGCCACAATCCTATGAATGTAATGCAAGAAACAGTAACAAAAATTTAAGTAGTAAAGGAAAGAAAATATGGGTTCCCAAAGGAACAATCTTTTATACTACTAACCATGAAGGAGCCAAGAAGGCTTAGGTATCTAAATATAAGACTTGATATTTTTGCAGGAGTGTCTTGCGGCCAAAAGATCAAAGAGAAAGTGGTATCTCGATAGTGGCTGCTCAAGATACATGACAGGTGACAAGGATCAATTCATCACCCTTGAAAGCAAAAGAGGATTGTTACGTTTGGTGACAATGGCAAAGGCTAAATCATGGGGTTTGGTAATATTCAAATAACTCCCTTCACATATATTGAAAATGTTTTATGTCAATGGTTTAAACATAATTTAATTAGTATTAGTCAATTATGTGATAAAGGTTTTAAAGTATCATTTGAAGCATCTATTTGCACTGTTTCTAATCCATTGATGATAACATTGTTTTTACTGGAAATAGAAATGCAATGTATAACTTGATTGATTTAGACAATTTGTCTACTAGTAATCATTGCTTAGTTGCTAATAATGATAATATGAATGAGATTGATTGGTTATGGCATCGTAGATTAGGTCATGCAAGTACACACCTAATTCAAAATTAATTAAAATGGATTTAGTAAAAGGTCTTCCACAACTATATTTTAAAAATGGCAAAATTTGCGATGCAGGTCAATTTGAAAAACAAACTAGAAAACTCTTTCAAAACTAAAAATATTGTTTCCACTTCTAGGCCACTTGAACTACTTCACATGGATCTTTTTGGACCTACTAGAACCACTAGTCTAAGAGGAAAGAAATGGACTTGTGATTGTAGATGATTACTTTAGATACACTTGGGTATTATTTTTAGCTCATAAAGATGAGACCTTTCCACTATTTTTGAAATTATTCAAAAAGGTCACAAATAAGAAAACAACACTATAGTGTCTCTTAGAAGTGATCATGGCACTGAATTTGAAAATCATTTATTTAAAAACTTTTGCATTAAAAATGGCATTCATCATAATTTTCAGCACCTAGAACACCACAACAAAAAGAAGTTGTAGAAAGAAAAAATAGAACTTTAGAAGACATGGCCCGTACCATGCTATGTGAAAGCAATTTACCAAAATACTTTTGGGCGGAAGCTATAAACACGGCATGTTACATTCTTAATAGAGCTTTAATTAGGCCAATCATTAAGAAAACTCCTTATGAACTATGGAACAATAGAAAACCAAATATAAGTTACTTTCATGCATTTGGTTGCAAATGTTTCATTCATAATAATGGTAAAGATAATCTAGGAAAATTTGATACAAAATCTGATGAAGGCATTTTCTTAGGATATTCAACATCTAGTAAAGCCTATAGAGTGTTTAACAAGAGAAACTTAATTATAGAAGAATCTATTCATGTAATTTTTGATAAATCTTTAGCATCGAGTTCAGGAAAAATTGATGATGAGGAAGATACAAACATTAGAAAGAGACATTAAAAATTGAATATAGATGTATCTTCAATTATGAACAAGAAGCTAAAGATGATGATTCTCCTAGTGTTGATGTTGTTGATGTAAATTGTTGAGAAATTATTGAAACATAATTGCCCCAACTTTATTGATTTTGATGATTCCCAAAAGCCATGAGTATCTTAAAGAAAACAATATGTTTATTTATCAAAACCTTGAGCTTATTCAAATTGAATGGAATGAACTTTCAATGGTTATATCAAATGAATTTTGAACCGTTAGAAATAGAAGTTTCAAGTTGTATGCTCAAAAGAATTCTAAAAGGAATCTTACACTTTATATTTCAATCGATGAATTCTTGGAACATGTCTTGAATCCATGTTAAACGTCATATTTAATGTATTCAAGTCAAATTTTTATTTTAAATTTAATTGGGATAAGTTTTAAAGTCAATCAGAACATTTTTCTGATTTTTGTATCGGTCCCGAGCCGACTCATGAGTTTCCGAGTCGACTCCCCACTTTGCCTGAGTTTCTCGAGTCGACCCTTGGTTTTCAAGAGTCGACCCCTGAATTCTTGCGAGCCGACTCCTGTCTGTGCGAGTCGACTCCGCTCAAACAACAGAACCCATGTTTTTTGAGCACTTCTCGAGTCGACTCCCCGTTTTCCTCGAGTCGACTCCCGACTTTCAGGAGCCGACACCTATGTTTTCGCGAGTCGACCCCTCAATGGTTAAAATGTTTCTATTTTTGGTAATCGACCTCGAGCCGACTCCTCAGAGCTCGAGTTGACTCCGCGAATTCTGGGCGCGATTTTTAATGACACATCAGCCCCAACGGTAAGATTTTTGAATAACGGCTATTTTTCTTTGTCTCTAACGGATATATTTTTGCAGATTCTATAAATAGAGGAGTTCTTTTCAATCAAAAAACCCAGAGAAAATCAAAAAGAGAGAAAGAATATCATTTGAAAAGAGGAAAAAACAGAGCTTAGTGGAAAAAATCTTTTAGCTCAAGAGGAGTGTTTCAAAAGGAGTGAAATCCAAGTAGAAGATCGTCTACTCCTTCTCATCATTCCACAAAAGCCAGAAGAAAATCCAAGTGCGTTTCAAAGGTCAAATCTGCGGATTTTCAAAAGAGGAAAAGCTTCATCTCAACTCTAAAGACTTCTACCGTGAAGATCTAGCTGAGGCGTGATTCAACACTTCTAGAGGAGTTGAAGAGAAGAAGGGAGAAGCCCAAGCATCTACCATCGGCAAAATTATCAGGCGTTTCTAACCTTATATCATTTTGTACTTAATTTGTATATCTGCTCAAGGGGAGCACTTTATTGTTCAAACACAATCTTTTTATTTGTTTGCTGATTCAATCAGTGGATTGAATTAGTGGAGGTTGGTATACCTCGTTGCAAGCCGGAGTGCTTGTGTTGGGTTAGTTGTGAGCCCTAGAAAAACAACTTGTAGGGTTTTGTGCTGGTAAGCCCGAGTTAAAACCAGCTGGGTTCGTTGTGCACCCGGTAAAACAACAAGTTTGAGTTGTGAGCTTGTAAAAAACTCGACTGTAATCTAGAGAGATTATAGTGTGGACCCAAGTGAATCTTGGGAGTGGACGTAGGTGCTGGTTGCGCCGAACCACTATAAAATTGTCTTGTGTTTGTCGTGCCTAATTTTCTCTATCTCTATCTCTCTTTATTAACTGCTTGTGCATTGCTATTACACTCACTTCCACATCTTGCTAACTAATCAATTAAGGTTAAAAGTATTAAATTTTTAAGAACCCAATTCACCCCCCCCCCCTCTTGGGTTGCCATCTGGGCCAACAATTGGTATCAGAGCAAGTGCTCATTTAGAATTTGATCTCACGATCAAGGGCTAAAGATTCACATGGCAACACAAATTGGTTCAAGTTTTGCTGAAGGTCATTCTACGAATAGACCTCCACTTTTTAATGGCTCAAACTATCTTATTGGAAAGCTAGAATGAGGATATTCATTCAAGCTTCTGATTATGAGCTTTGGGGTGTTATAATTAATGGACCTAGTACACCCACACACCTTATTGATGGCACTATTGTTCCTAAACCCGAAAGGGATTGGAATGATAATGATAGGAGAATGGCACAATTAAATGCTAAAGCCATTAATATTTTGTATTGTTCCTTAGATTCAAATGAATTCAACCGAATCTCAACTTGTAATTCCGCCAAAGAAATTTGGGATAGGTTGGAAATAACTCATGAAGGAACAAACCAAGTAAAAGAATCAAAAATAAATATTTTGGTTCATAAATATGAATTGTTTACAATGGAACAAACTGAAACCATCACATGCATGTTCACTAGATTTACTGATATTGTGAATGGTTTGAAAAGTCTTGGTAGAGTTTATACTAATGCTGATCTTGTGCGTAAAATTCTTAGGTCACTACCAAGATCATGGGAAGCGAAAGTCACTGCTATCCAAGAAGCAAAGGACCTCAATGCACTACCTTTGGAGGAGCTTCTAGGATCTTTAATGACCCACGAGCTAACAATGAAGCAGCATGTTGAGGAGGAAACAAAAAGAAGAAAACTCTTGCCCTCAAGACTGCAAAAATGGAAGAGAGCAGCAGTGAAAGCAATGATGAAGATGATGAGGAAACTGCTCTCTTGGCCAAGAAATTCAGAAGGTTTATGAGAAAAAGGCCCTTCCAATAAAAGAAATTTGGAGCAAGATTGAAGGAGAAAAAGATAAGAAAAAAGGACAAGGAGAAAGAAAAGAAAAGAGCCCTTGGTATGTTATGAGTGCAAAAAGCCAGGGCACTTTCAAGTATGACTGTCCTTTACTGAAAAAGGCCTACAAGAAAAAGAAGAAAGCTTATATGGCAACATGGTCTGAAGAATCTTCCTCGTCGGAAGAAGATGAGCAAAAGGAAGTTGCCAATATTTGTTTCATGGCCAACGACGACGACAACGATAATGAGGTAAGTTCTGAAAACTCAATGATGATTTTACATTTGATGAAATGTTTGAGGCTTTCAATGAACTTATGATTGATTTTAAATCCTTAAAAAAAAGTATAAGTTTTTGAAAAATGATAATATTAGTTTAGCTAAAAGTAAAAATGAATTAGCTTTAGAAGTTAAGAACTTAACTAATGAAAAAGAAGAACTTAGGAAAGAAAGAGATAATCTTAATCAAGAAATAGAGTTGTTAAAATCTGAAACTAAAAACTCAACTAAAGATTTAAAAGATCAAATAGAAACTTTAGCTTTAGAAAAGAACAGCAAGCTAAAGAAATTGACTCTCTTAAGAAAGATGTTAAAAAATATAAAGACATTGTTGAGAAATTCACTTTAAGTTCAACTAAACTTAACATGATCCTAGATAGTCAAAAAGCTTTTTGACAAAGCAGGTTTAGGATATAACACATTAAGAAAACAGAAATCTCTAAAGAATATTTTTGTAAAAGCCAACCAAGTAATATAACTTGTTTTAAATGTAATGAAAAAGGTCACAAATCCTTTGAATGCAAAACATTAAACAACAACAAGTTAAATATTAAAGCTAAGAAAATATGGGTTCCGAAAGGAACAATTTTTGTTCTACTAACCATGAAGGACCCAAGAAAGCTTGGGTACCTAAACATAAAGTTTGATGATATTGCAGGAATGTCTTGTAGCCAAAAGATCAAACAAAAAGTGGTATCTTGATAGTGGCTGCTCAAGACATATGACGGGTGACAAAGATGAATTCATCACCCTAGAAGAAAGAAAGGTGGAGTTGTGACGTTTGGCGATAACGGTAAAGGTCAAATTTGGGCCTTGGTAAAGTTCGCATAACTCCATCTATAGTTATTGATAATGTACTTTATGTTAATGGTTTGAAGCATAATCTAATTAGCATAAGTCAATTATGTGATAAAAACTTTAATGTTTCATTTAAATCTTCTTTATGCACTGTAACTAATTCTATTGATGATAGCATTGTTATTTACTGGTTATAGATTTGGCAATATATACTTAGTTGACTTAGAAAAATTATCTAAGAGTGATCATTGCCTTAATTGCTGAATGCTAACATAATGATATTAGTTGGTTGTGGCATCGTAGATTAGGTCATGCAAGCACACACCTTATTTCAAAACTAATTAAAATGGATTTAGTTAAAGGTTTACCTAAATTAGATTTTGAAAAATAAAATATGTGATGCATGTCAATTTGGAAAACAAACTAGAAGTTCATTTAAATCTAAAAACATTGTTTCAACTTCTAGGGGACTAGAGCTACTTCACATGGACCTATTTGGACCAACTAGAACTACAAGTCTAGGAGGAAAGAAATATGGTCTAGTGATTGTAGATGATTACTCTAGATATACTTGGGTAATGTTTTTAGCTCACAAAGATGAGACTTTCTCGATGTTCCTGAATTTTTCAAGAAAGTCACAAATGAGAAAAACACTACTATAGTATCTCTAAGAAGTGATCATGGAACAGAATTTGAAAATCACTTATTTGAAAATTTCTGCACTGAAAATGGAATTAATCATAATTTTTCAGCCCCTAGGACTCCACAACAAAACGGTGTAGTTGAAAGAAAGAACAGAACTTTAGAAGACATGGCCCGTACCATGCTATGTGAAAGCAACTTACCAAAGTATTTTTGGGCGGAAGCAATTAACACAGCATGTTACATATTAAATAGAGCTTTAATAAGACCAATATTAAAGAAAACACCTTATGAATTATGGAATGAAAGAAAACCAAATATAAAATACTTTCATGCATTTGGATGTAAATGTTTCATTCATAATAATGGTAAAAACAACTTAGGAAAATTTGATGCTAAATCTGATGAAGGAATTTTTCTAGGTTATTCAACAACTAGTAAGGCATATAGAATCTTTAACAAGAAAACCTTAGTAGTTGAAGAATCCATTCATGTAGTTTTTGATGAGTCTTTAGCAACTGGATCTGAAAAGATTGATGATGAGGAAGATACAAACATAATTGAAAAAGATCTTGAAAAACTTAATATTGAAGTATCTTCTGATCATGAACAAGAAGCTAAAGATAATGATTCACATAAGGATGATGATGTTAATATGATCATAATGATGTAGATCTTCCAAGAGACTGGAGATATGCTATAGTCATCCTAAGGAATTGATTATAGGCGATCCATCTCAAGGAATAAGGACTAGATCATACATGAGAAATATTAGTAATCATCTTGCATTTGTATCACAAATTGAACCTAAAACTATAGAAGAAGCTGAAAAAGATAATAATTGGATGTTAGCTATGCAAGAAGAACTAATCAATTTACTAGAAATAATGTTTGGACCTTAGTTGAAAGACCTAAAAACCATTCAATCATAGGAACTAAATGGGTTTTTAGAAATAAATTAGATGAAAATGGCATAGTAATTAGAAACAAAGCTAGATTGGTTGCTAAAGGATATAGTCAAGAAGAAGGTATTGATTTTGATGAAACCTTTGCACCTGTAGCTAGACTAGAAGCCATTAGACTTTTACTTGCATTTGCATGTCATATGAACATTAACCTATTTCAAATGGATGTAAAAAGCGCATTTTTAAATGGACTTATTAATGAAGAAGTCTATGTAGAACAACCACCAGGTTTTGAAGATCACGAGTTTTCAAATCACGTTTTTAAATTGCACAAAGCTTTATATGGTTTGAAACAAGCACCTAGAGCTTGGTATGATAGGTTAAGTAAATTTCTAATAGAAAATGATTTTACAAGAGGAAATGTTGATAAAACCTTGTTTTTAAAAAGAAAAAGTAAAGATTTACTAGTAGTACAAATATACGTAGATGACATTATTTTTGGTGCTACTAACGAATCTCTCTGTCAAGAATTTGCAAAGTTAATGCAGGGAGAATTCGAGATGAGCATGATGGGAGAACTCAACTTCTTCCTTGGACTCCAGATCAAACAATGCAAGGAGGGAATTTTTATCAACCAAACCAAGTACACAAGAGAACTACTCAAAAAGTTTGGTATGGAAACAATGAAACCCCTTGGAACACCAATGAGTCCTTCATGCAAGCTAGACAAAGATGAAGAAGGTAAGAAGGTTGATCAAAAGTATTATCGAGGTATTATCGGATCCCTTCTCTATTTAACAGCAAGTAGACCTGATATAATGTTTGCAGTATGTTTGTGTGCTAGATTTCAAGCTGAACCTAAAGAATCACATTTAATAGCTGTTAAAAGAATATTAAGATATCTAAATGGAACAAAAATGTAGGTTTATGGTATTCTAGAGACTCCACATTAAACCTAATTGCATATTCAGATTCTGATTATGCCGGATGTAAAATTGATAGAAAAAGCACAAGTGGTGCATGCCATTTCTTAGGCAGTAACTTAATCACATGGTTTAGCAAAAAGCAAAATTCAGTTGCATTATCAACTACTGAAGCTGAATATGTAGCAGCTGGAAGTTGCTGTGCGCAAATCCTATGGATTAAGCGACAACTTGAAGACTATGGTATCAAACCTAATAAGACACCCATAAAATGTGATAATACTAGTGCAATCAATTTAACAAAAATCCAATTCAACACTCAAGAACAAAACACATAGAAATTAGATATCATTTTATAAGGGAACATGTAGCTAATGATGAAATTTGTTTAGATTATGTAAACACTGAAGAACAATTAGCTGACATCTTAACAAAACCCCTAAGTGAAGAAAGATTTGAATATCTTAGAGGAGAATTAGGAATTTGTAATCCTTTTGAATAAATTTTGAAATACTTAAGGAAATGCATCTAGAATTCTTTCAATTCCTCAAAATCTTAAGGAAATAGTATCTAGAACTCATATCAAATTGATTTATCAAGTCCAATGATTATTAATCATACACAAAATCAATTTCCGGATCATTTCAATTTCAGAATTTCAATTTTTTTTCTGAAATGGTCCCGAGCCGACTCGGTGTATCGGAGTCGACTCGAGTTTCTCTGAAACTGGGAGTCGACCCCTGGTATGAGCGAGTCGACTCGAGTTCGAGTTTTGCTCTGTGACTTAGGCGAGCCGACTCGAGGAATGCGCGAGTCGACTCGACGTGGTCCCATTCGATTATTTAGGGCACGAGTCGACCCGACGGTTCATTCTCCAAATCTTCCAAATCCTCTCCAAAACTTTCCCAAACCCTCCAATCATTCCAATCAAATCTATGGCCCCAAAACCCGTGGAGCGAGCAGTGGCGCCGGGATGAAGAGGAAAAGAACCGTGCGTCGACCCGTCCGCGAGCCGACTCCGGATTCCTGCTTCTCTTCGGATGATCTCCTGCTCCAGCTGCTCTACCCCTCAGGTAGATCCTAGCTAGTAGGTTGTCACCACAGGAAGGAAAGTGGATTTTGAATTGTTTGAGAATGAGGGATTCATGATAGGTAGACAACTTATTGAGATGGGATTTGAGAAATTTGTTCTTTGGATTGCCCACTTATCCTGCTTTGGTGAAAGAATTTTACAAGAATTTGTCTAGAGGAGATGATGGCTTAGTAAGCAAGGTGAGAGGGGTTTAAAATTACATCCTCCATTCTTTCTAGACTTTTGAATTACCCTTGTCTGGACCTTCACCATTTGCTTCTGAAGATAGATCTCCTGCTCTCAATCGCTATTGAACAAACTTTGAGGATTTGAGGAAGTCTTGCAAGTCAACTGCCATTGGAGTTAAGATTCTACACAATATTTGCAGCAGGATTTATTTCCCAAAACGGCCGGTTTGATTATGTTTCAGAAGAGATATTTTATCATGGATGCATTGTATCTGGGAAACCCATAATCTGCCTAGATGATTTTGGTATATTGCAGACTGTGCGGGAAAAGAAATCAGTCTTCCCTATGGCATGGTCTTGACCAAGTTATTTCAAAGCCAAGGGATTGTGATTAGTGATAGTGAGCCAAAGAAGGATTAAGACATACAGATTATTATACTTTGGCACTATTCATCGATGGGTTTATTAAGAAAATGGAATTGGGAAAGAAAGACTGTACTGAGGAAGAGATTAGATGCAGAGGCAGACCTTCTTTGAGACATTCATCTCCGGAGCCACCTCAGCATTCATCTATTCCAGACCCCCCTGCTCCTACTTCAGATCCTATCCCTGCTCCTGCTGCACAGTCTTCCACTGTTTCATCTGCTAGCTTTTCTGATACTCAGTTAGATCAACTTCGATCTTTATTCAAGTCTGAGTTAGTGATCAAGAAAAGAGATTGAAAGATGAATTTAATGAAAGTTTATGAACTTAAAAGAAGCACTATATTCTCTTAGTGATCGGGTTGCTTGATTGATCCACTCTCAGCTCATCTACCGGTTCCTTAAGTGAAAATTTAAAGAATATCTTTGAAGAACTTAAGGACATCTGTGGTGACTCGGAGACTTACTCCAAAGCAACGCCGAGCTTCAAGATAAAATCCAATCTGCTTGCACTTTGTTGATAATAAACTAAAAGACTATGTTGGGATTCAATGCGAAGGGATGAAGCAAATTGTAGATCATTTGAATAGATCACTAGAAGAAATTTTTAAGTTTTCATGTAATCTTTTTGATGTAAGTAATTTACTTTAATGCAATGTACAAGTTTTCATTTCAATGTACTTTCATTTGAAGTAATGAGAAATTTTGATGCTTCACTTTTGTCTATTTCAATTGTGGGTACCCTTGAATATCTTTGAATGCTTATGTTTAAATTGATATAATTGATATTTCAATACTCAATTGATAACTTAGATACTAAATGAATTCGAATGAGTTTAATCAATTTGATGCTCTGATGCATCTCAACCTTTTTGTTGATTACAAAAAAGGGGGAGAGATTTATATGAATTTATCGTATATTTGCATCATCTTTTTAATTGCCCTAATTAAATAAGGGGGAGAATTAAGTAAGAAAAAGGTTATTTGGCTTAAGTGTTAAAAATTTTGAATGAATAAATTAAGTTTCATAGGGGGAGCTACCTCATTGAGGGGGAGCCTTTCCATGAACACAAAAGTTGATTTTGGAATCACAAATTTCAATTTATAATGAATATACTCAATGTTTTTGTCATCATCAAAAAGGGGGAGATTGTTGAGAAATTATTGAAACATAATTGCCCCAACTTATTGATTTTGATGATTTCCAAAAGACATTGCTTTACTTTCTAAAAGGCTATGAAAATGTTTATTTAATCAAAATGATTATTCAAATTGAAAATGAACTATTCAAATATAATGAGTTTTGAATCAATTGAATATATGTTTCAGTGAGCTAAATGAATTCAAAATGAACTTATCAATCTTTATATTTCAATCATGTTGAAATGCTTGGGATGATTATTCAAGTCAAATTTATATTTCAAAAATTGGGATGATTTTAAAGAATCAGAATGTTTTCTGATTTTTGTATCAGTCCCGAGCCGACTCGAGAGTTTCCGAGTCGACTCCTGAACTTTCTCGAGCTCGAGTCGACTCGAGTCGACTGAGCGAGCCGACTCCGTCTCGAGCGGCAGAAAGACTCATTTTTGAGTGCTTCTCGAGTCGACTCCCAGCTTTTCGCGAGTCGACTCCTGAAGTCAAGAGTCGACTCCCAGTTTTCGCGAGTCGACCCCTCAAAAAATTTTTTTTTTGGATTCGATTGCTCGAGCCGACTCCCACAGAGCTCGAGACTCCGCGAATCTGGGCGGATTTTAATGACACATCAGCCCCAACGGATATTTTTGAATAACGGCTATTTTTCTTTGTTCTCTAACGGCTATATTGTTTCAGATCTATAAATAGAGGAGCCATTCAACAAAGAAAAGAGAGAAATATATAGAGAGAATCATTCAGTAAGAATTTCAAAAGAGGGAAAAACAGAGTTATTGGAAAAATCTTTTAGCTCAAAGAGAGATTCAAAAGGAGTGAAATCCAAGAGGAAGATTCGTCACTCCTCTATCTTCCACAAAGTCAGAAGAAATCCCAAGCTTTCAAAGGTCAAATCTGATTTTCAAAAAGGGAAAAGCTTCATCCAACTCCAAAGCTCAAAAAGAATCTGCTGAGGCTGATTCAACACTTCTAGAGGAGTTGAAGGAAGAAAGAAGCCAAGCATCTCATCGGCAAAATATCAGGCTTTTCTAACCTTATAATTTTTACTTTTTGAAATATCTGCTCAAGGGGAGCACTTTATTGTTAAACAATCTTTATTTATTTGTTTGCTGATTCAATCAGTGGATTGAATTAGTGGAGGTTGGTATACCTCGTTGCAAGCCGGAGTGCTTGTTTGGGTTAGTTGTGAGCCCTGTGTAGGGTTTTGTGCTGGTAAGCCCGAGTAAAACCAGCTGGGTTCGTTGTGACCCGGAAAAACAACAAGTTTGAGTTGTGAGCTTGAAAACAACTCGGCTGTAATCTAGAGAGATTATAGTGTGGACCCAAGTGAGTCTTGGGAGTGGACGTAGGTGTTGGTTGCACCGAACCACTATAAATTATCTTGTGTTTGCCGTGCCTAATTTTCTCTTCTCTATCTCTCTTTATTAATCTTGTTCATTGCTATTTCACTTACTTCCACATCTTGCTAACTAATCAATTAATCTTTAAAAGTCTTAAATTTTAAGAACCCAATTCACCCCCCCCCCTCTTGGGTTGCCATCTGGGCCAACATAAATCATAATGATGTAGATCTTCCTAGAGATTGGAGATATGCCTATGGTCATCCAAAAGAATTAATTATAGGTGATCCATCTCAAGGAGTAAGAACTAGATCATCAATGAGAAACATCAATAATCATCTTGCATTTGTATCTCAAATTGAACCTAAAACTATTGAAGAGGCTGAAAAAGATAATTATTGGATGTTAGCTATGCAAGAGGAATTAAATCAATTTACTAGAAATAATGTCTGGACACTAGTAGATAGACCAAAAGATCATTCTGTTATAGGATCAAAATGGGTATTTAGAAATAAATTAGATGAAAATGGCATAGTAATTAGAAAAAGCTAAATTAGTCGCAAAAGGATATAATCAAGAAGAAGGAATTAATTTTGATGAAACTTTTGCACAGTAGCTAGATTTATAAATGAGGAAGTTTTTTTGAACAACCTCCTGATTTTGAAGATCATGAATTTCTAAATCATGTTTTTAAATTGCACAAAGCACTATATGGTTTAATACATGCACCTATAGCTTGGTATGAAAGATTAAGTAAATTTCTGATTGAAAATGATTTTACAAGAGGAAATATTGATTTAAAACACTATTTTTGAAAAGAAAAGACAAGGATTTATTAGTAGTACAAATATGTTGATGATATTATATTCGGTGCTAACAATCTTTTGTGTCAAAATTGCTAAGTTAATGCAGGGTGAATTCGAAATGAGCATGATAGGAGAACTCAATCCTTCCTAGGACTTCAAATCAAGCAAAGCAAAGAAGAGATTTCATCAATCAAGCAAAATACACAAAAGAACTTCTCAAGAAGTTGGAATTGAGTCAATTAAACCCCTTGGAACACCTATGAGTACTTCATGCAAATTGGACAAAGATAAAGATGGTAAGAAAGTAGATCAAAATATTATAGAGTATGATCGGATCTCTTCTTTACTTAACAGCTAGTAGACCAGATATCATGTTTTGCTATTTGTCTATGTGCTAGATTTCAATCTGAACCTAAAGAATCTCACTTAATTGCTGTAAAGAGAATCTTAAGATATTTAAGTGGAAACTAAAAATGTAGGTTTATGGTATTCTAGAGACTCAACACTAAACTTGATTGCATATTCTGATTCTGACTATGCTGGATGTAACTAGATAGAAAAAGTACAAGTTGTGCATGTCAATTTTTAGGAAGTAACTTAATCTCTTGGTTTAGCAAAAAGCAAAATTCGGTTGCATTATCAACTGCTGAAGCAGAATATGTTGTAGCTGAAAGTGATATGCTCAAATCCTTTGGATTAAGAGACAACTGAAAATTATGGCATAGNCGATCGAAGCCATGATTGATCCCTATCGGCGACGACCGATCTCGGATCATCACGATCGATCCGATCGGCGATGATCCGATGGTTGTGATCGATCGAAGCCATGATCGATCCCGGTCGGTTATGATGGATTTCGGACCGTTGCGATCGATCCGATCGGCGACGATCCGACAGTTGTGATTGATCGAAGCCATGATCGATCCCTGTCGGCGATGACTGATCTCGGACTGTTACGATCGATCTAATCGGCGAAAATCTAACGGTTGCGATCGATCGAAGTCATGATCGATCCCGGTCAGCGACGACGGATCTCGGACCGTCACGATCGATCCGATTGGTGACGATCCGATGGTTGCAATCGATCGAAGCCATGATCGATCCTGGTCGGCGATGATCGATCTCGGACCATTGCGATCGATCCGATCTGCGACGATCCGACGGTTGCGATCGATCGAAGCCATGATCGATCCCGGTCGGCGACGATGGATCTCTGACCGTCATGATCGATCCGATCGGTGATGATCCGATGATTGCGATCGATCGAAGCCATGATCGATCCCGGTCGGTGACGACCGATCTCGGACCATTGCGATCGATCCGATCAGCGACGATCCGATGGTTGTGATCGATCAAAGCCATGATCGATCCCGGTCAGCAACGACGGATCTCGGACTGTTGCGATCGATTCGATCGGCGACGATCCAACGGTTGCAATCGATCGAAGCCATGATCGATCCCGATCGGCGACGACCGATCTCGGACCGTTGTGATCAATCCGATCGGCGATGATCCGACGTTGTGATCGATTGAAGCCATGATCAATCCCGGTCGGCGACGACGGATGTTGGACCTTCGATCGAAGCCATGATCGATCCCTGTCGGCGACAACCGATCTCGGATCATCGCGATCGATCCGATCGGCGACGATCCGACGATTGCGATCGATTGAAGCCATGATCGATCCCGGTCGGCGACGATGGATCTCGGACTGTCGCGATCGATTCGATCGGCGACGATCTGATGGTTGCGATTGATCGAAGCCATGATCGATCCCGATCGGCGATGATCGATTTCGAACCGTTGCGATCGATCCGATCAGCGAAAATCCGACGATTGCGATCGATCGAAGCCATGATCGATCTTGATCGGCGACGACCGATCTCGGACCGTTGCGATCAATCTGATCGGCGACGATCCGATGGTTGCGATCGATCGAACCATGATCGATCCCGGTCGGCGATGATCCGACGGTTGCGATTGATCGAAGCCATGATCGATCCGGTCGCGATGACCGATCTCGGACCGTCGCAATCGATTCGATCGGCGTCGGCCCGACGGTTGCGATTGATCGAAGCCATGATCGATCCCGGTCGGCGACGACCAATCTCGGACCATTGTGATCGATCCGATCGGTGATGATCCGACGATTGCGATCGATCGAAGCCAGTAGACCAAGATAGTTTCACGGGCACAGTGTCACGGCCCTTCCGCTTTGCTTCTAGATGGTGCTTGGCTGCTCATAGTCCCGTTTGGGAAACTTTAAAAGGGTGGGGGGGAGCGTGAGTCGCGAAGAGAGCGAGGGGAGAGACGACGAGAGCTCGCCGTGGAGGAGGGCTTCTATTCCTCGTTCCCCAAAAGCCTAATACTAAGGTTTCTCGGAAACCGATCCTCTACCTCCATCTCATCCACGTAAGGGGGCGACGACGAGCTTTTCCTAGGGTTTCCAGAGAGATCGAGATCTTTCCTGTTATCGGCGTGTTTCATCTTATTCGTGTTGCCGCTCCAAAGTGATCGATCAGAGCTAAGGATACTAGGGTTTTGGAGTTTGTCTTAGACATGGTTTCTAAAGGTTTGTTGTCTACCTTTCTAGGGCTTTTTTACCCCCCGTTTTGGATCGTTTCTTTGTTCTTTTTGGCCCCTGTTTATCTGTTTGGATCGAAGTCTTTCTTTAGAAGCTAGTCATTAACTTTCGTTCTTCTTGTATCTTATCTTTTAATATATATATATATAAAAGAATATTTAGATTTCCTTAAATAATATTTTTTTTCATAATTCTTTTTAATATTTTTATAAAATTTTTTAAAAAAAACATTGCGATGCAATACTTGCATCACTAAATAAAAAATTATTTTTATTAATTTACTATTTTATTGCATCGCTATTTAACATAATTAATTTTTAAAAAAACATTGCGATGCACATGTTTGTGTCATAATTTTTTTATTTCATAATTATATTTTATAAAAATTAATTTTATTTAAAGTAATTATGACTCAATTAGTGCGTCGCTAAATTAAAATAATTTATCTATTTTTTTAGTTTATGCATCGCTAATGCGTCTCTATTTAACATAATTAATTTTTTAAAACATTGCGATGCATAGGGTGCGTCGCAAATATTTTTATTTTATAATTATATTTTATAAATTTAATTTTATTTAAAATAATTGCGATGCAGTTAGTGCATTGCTAAATTAAAAATAATTTTTTTAATTTTCTGGTTTATTGCGTCGCTAATGCGTCGCTATTTAACATATTTAATTTTTTTAAAATCATTGCGACGCACTGAGTTGCATCGCAATATTTTTTTTTCTTATATTTATTTTATAAAAATTAATTTTATTTAAATTATTTATGACGCAATTGGTGCATTGCTAAATTAAAAATAATTTTTTTAATTTTCTGGTTTATTACGTCGCTAATGCGTCTCTATTAACATAATTAATTTTTTAAAAACATTGCGACGCACTGAGTTGCGTCGCAATATTTTTTTCTCATATTTATATTTTATAAAAATTAATTTAAAAATATTGCAATGCATTATTTACGTCGTTAAATAAAAAAATTAATTTTTTTATTTTCTAGTTTATTGCGTCGCTAATTGCGTCGCAATGTTTTATTGTCACGGAGGCGTCACAAAGTGGTCACAATTTAGCGATGCATAATTGCGTCGCTAAATTTGTGCCGCTATTTCAGTATTTTCTTGTAGTGATTAAAATTATGTATATTTATATGATAAAGCGTACAAATATACCATAGTTGTCTCTTTGATTTTTAAAATATGGTTGTATTAATGTAAAAGTTGTTTCACTTGCACATACCTTGTAAGCAATCAAGTTATTAAAGAGGTTATCGACCATATGTCAGTGTATATATATATATCTATATAGGTTAAACTGTTATTTTTTATTTTTTATTTTTAAATAGAGCTTAAAACTCAAATTCAAATCCTTTCAATGCCGGTTCTTATATTCTTAGAATTAATATTATTTACAACACTATTTGACAAATGAATAAAAAGCATCAATCTATATAAATGCAATGCTTGAAGCCTAGATTACTCTAAAACACGAGTGCATATCGATAATTATACCTTTGCTCTCTTTAGAATAATATCGAGATCTTCTCACCTGAAGATGTCTAGATATCAATTATGTGAGGTGCAAGTTGTTGCCTTGTTGGTTTTGGAGTGTTGTAGCTTCAAAAATATTACCTAGTTATTTTGTTTGATTAAAATTAAAAGAAAAGAAGAAAGAAGAAGAATAATTATACTTTTGCAGCTATATATATAATTTTGGCACTCTATTTATGACCATGAATATATATGAAAAGAATATGGATCAACTATTTATATTTTGTTATTGATATAAACAAAATATATTTAAAATAAGTATTTAAGATTGAAATTTTTGATCGAATAAATAATGACTCAAAGAGAAAGTATTTATTATTATTATTATTATTATTATATTATTATTATTATTATTATTATTATCATCCTAAAACAGCTACCAAAGATACATGAGTCACAGTATATTCCAAACAAGCCTTGGCCAACATTATTTAAGGCTGATAAGGTAACAATCACTACATTTTATTTATGGTAGAAGATCCCGTTGTATCTTCGAAAGTCAACATGCGGGGATATCAAAGTCATTAGAACTTTGGATAGCATAACGTCTGCGTCAAGGGCAAACCTTGAATCAATAACGTGAGGCATACGATGCATGACGTGTAGGACAAGGGCATACGATGCATGACGTGTAGGACAAGGGCAATTAAACGTATAGAACGTATAGAACGTACCTCATCCAATGAACATCTAATTTAGAAAATAAATAAAAATATAATATAAATAAATAAAAATTATTCATGTGCATCATTTTTTTTACGATGCATTATATGTTTAATAATTTTTATTTATTTATTAACATTTTATGGATTACTCTAAATATATTAATATTTATTTTTAGAAAATAAATAGTTATTATGATTCAAAAAAATAGAGTTTACTTCTATTGTATTTATATTTATTGTTTACTATTTTATTATATATATATATATCATCATAAATTTTTTAAAGCATGAGGATATAGTTAATTATAAATTTAACTCTCTCTCTCTCTCTCTCCTTATATTATAGCTGGCTTTTGCTATATTTGCATATAAATAAATCTAAAATTTGATCTTTTTTATTTTTAAATCTATATAAATTTTAAAGTCATTTTATTCTTTTTTATTTTTATTTTTTTACTTCGAGATTCATGATATGTTAGATCTAAGAATGAAAAGGATAATTAAATTTGAACTTGGATGGTATATGTGTAGAGTCAAATCTAATTCTTTCTATCCATGCATGTGAGTATATGCTACTATTCCAATGTATGGCATGACAAACATGCAGTACTCAATGCATGGTTCAAGTCCATCACACAATTGATCCACGATAGCTTGTATTATTCCAGAATAAGACAATAAACTTGACATCGAGGTGTCTTTTTCTATATATTTTTCAAAATGTGGTCATCATCCTATCTTTCTTCTTTGTTGGTTGATTACTTGTAAACATATGAATAGCTTTGAATCATGGGGCTAGCATTAACGTTCACCACATGTCAATAAGATAAGGGTGGCAACTCAACCAAGTTTAACTACCATATTTGTTGGCCCAGATGGCAACCCAAGAGGGGGGTGAATTGGGTTCTTAAGAATTTAACCTTTTGAAACTATGTGCTTTGAATTAAAAGAGATTAAGTGCAAGATAAATGCTAAGCACAAATAAAGAGATAGAGTGAGAGAGTCAAAACACGACAAACACAAAGATTTTATAGTGGTTCAGTGTATCCAACACCTACGTCCACTCTCAAGTATCACTTGGGTCCACACTATAATCTACTTGATTACAGCCGAGTTGTTTTACAAGCACACAACTCAAAACTTATTGTTTCCCTGGGATCACAACGAACCCAGTTGGTTTTCACAGGCTCACCAGCACAAAACCTAACCACAAGCTATCCTTAGCTTATACCAAGGTATACCACCTCCACTAATTCAATCCTCCGATTGAATCAGCAAGCACAAATGAAAAATAGAGTTTAAGTATAAAGCAGCTCCTCAAATGAGCAAATAAACAATAAACTAAACAAGGATAAGAAAAGCCTGTTTGAAGATGTTTGAATGTGTGCTTTTCTTCTTTTCCTCTTCTCTTTTGAAAGATTGAATCAGGGCCTCAGCTCAGATTCTTCAGAAACATGCAGTTGAGAAGATGAGGATTTGGGGCTTTTGCTTTCTCTCTTCAAATGTTGGAAATCTCCTTGATTTGAACTTGAGAAGCTTGTGGATTTCTCTTTGAGCTTTCTGAGGATGATGGATTGAGCTCTAAGTCTTTCCTCTTGATTTCTCTCTCTTTTTCACAGAGTATTTTTCTTGATTTTTCTTCTTTTCTTTTGTATGTGCTCTCTCTCTTCAAACGAACGATTTTTCCTTTATATAGATTTTCAATCCAGGTTTGGATGAGAAATATAGCCGTTTTGAGATGTATGGATTCTTCTACACACAAAGAAAATAGCCATTAGAGGTTAAGTGAAAAAAAATCTTACCGTTGAAGTCCGTTCTGATAGATAAAAAATCGTTCATGATAGGTTGGAGTCGGCTCAACTTTTCAGGTGTCGGCTCCAAGTCGGGTGTTCAAAAATAGTAAAGAAAAAGTTGTTGGGGAGTCGGCTCCGAGAAAGGTAAGTGTTGGCTCATCGCTTTCGGGAGTCGGCTCTGGAAACTGTAAGTGTCGGCTCCAGAAAAGTCCATAAAAACACGCTCTCTGTTCTTAGGTTAGAGTCGGCTCCATAAACTCAGGTGTCGGCTCCCGAAATCTCAGGTGTCGGCTCCCGAAATCTAGGTGTCGGCTCCAGAAACTGAAACAGAATGCACTTCTCTGTATCTCAGGTTGGAGTCGGCTCCGAAACCCTGGGTGTCGACTCCAGACCGTGCCAAAATCCAGAAACCTTCTGGTACGCCTTGGGGTCGGCTCCTAACTATTTGGGTGTCGACTCCAAGCTCTGAACTTTGAAAAGTTCTTTTAAAACATTGATTCAAAACATGTTTCTTTATTCTTTTTGATTGATCAAACATTTTTAATCCCTAAAACACTTGTTAAATCTATTAGAAACAAAATGAATATACTCATGTCTTTTATTAATCATCAAAATCAATAATTGGGTCAACAATCTCCCCCTTTTTGATGATTATAAAAACATTGAGTATATGCATGATTAAACAATAAGATTTTCAAATCAAATTTCTTAAATATTTATTCCTCACGTAAGCTCCCCCTGAATGAGGTAGCTCCCCCTATGATACTCAATTTAACATCTATTCTTCCCTTTTAACAGTAAGCTTTTAATGTTTGATACCAATTAAACCATTATATCAATTTTAACATCTATTCATCCTTTCAACGCATATATGACAATTACTTCTCCCTATATGCAATTAATTAGGTGCCAATTAAACAGTTATTTGTTATCTACAAATATGCAATTAAATGCTTTTTCCTTTTATAACTTTCAATGCATATACGACTATCAATTACTTCTCCCCCTTTTTTGTAATCAACAAAAAGGTTACGAAGTTTTAAGTGAAATGACAAAATTGATAGATGCTTCAAAGATCAAATGACATTCATTAAGTATCAAATAAGTTCATTATATCATAATGTCAAACATTACATCATATTGCAAAAAGAAACTTCATTACATCAAAATTTCAAACTAAACTCATTACATCAGAACTTTAATGAAAAGTAAATCAACATCAAACTAAACTAAACATCATCAAAGAACTTCATTACAATATGATCAAAATTTAGTTCTAAGAAGTCTTTGCAATTCTTCTACTATTTTTCCATTCCTTCACTTTGAGTTCTTACAAATTCTTTTAGTCTTCTATCAACAAATCCACATGCGGTCATAATTTTGTCCTGAAGCTCAGCATTGCATTTGGAGTAGGTCTCTGAATCTCCACCAATATCTTTAAGCTCTTCAAAAATATTCTTGAGATCATTCTTCAAAGCTTCTGCTGAGGCTCCAAGTGTAGACTCAATTTTACCAATTCTTTCATCCAAAGAATAAAGGGTCTCTCTCAGGTTCATGAATTGGCTATCTAGCTCAGATTTCATTTCTTCCTTGTGAGTAGTAAAAATACTTCTAAGCTGTTCTAACTGAATATCAGAAAAACCATAGATGACTGACCAAAAATGGAAGGAACAGGTGGAGCTGGAGGTACATTCTGACTGGGCTCTAGTGAGCTGTGTCTCACAGATGGTCCTGCCTCAGAAGGGCCAGGCACATTAGTCTAAGCAACCCTATTTCCAGTATGACCTTTTCTCTCCCATTTACCATCCATTTCACAAATCCCATCACAGTAGCTAAGCTGTAGTAGTCAGTGTGCCTTAGGTTTTTCGATGGCTCATTCTCAGAAATAACTACTCCTTGACTTCTAAATGCCACGGTTAGGATCATTCCGTAAGGCAATGAAGATCTCCTTTTGCCTCGGCCTCAGCCATATACCATATCATCATTCCAACAAGATTTATTGGCTGACCCATCAAGATACTATCCATGACTACAATGTCTCGCTCTGAGACATACTCAAAACGGCCAGTCTTGGGAAATAGAATCCTACTACAAATGTTATGCAACAGCCTAAGCTCAAGTGGCAATTGGTTTGCCCTAATCTCTTCAAATTCAGTTACATCCCTTCCTAACATCCTTGACAAAGCATCTGATCTCTCACTGTGAATGTTTGCAACAAATCCAGTGACAGGAATACTTAATAGATTTCCTAAAATTTGAAATGTGAGATGAATTCTCTTCCCTCTTACTGAACTAACAATTCCACCATCTCCTCTAGATAAATTCAAGTAAAATTCTTTAACAAGAACTGGATAAGTAGGAACATCCAAAGAACAAACCTTATCCCAACCGAGTTCTTTAATCTATCTACCGATCCCAAAACCTTCGGCTTCAAAGAAATCGAAATCTACTTTCCTATCCATGGTTATGACTCGCCCAGCAAGGGTATCTACCTGTGGAGAGGAGGGGCTTGGATTATCTGAGGGAGTTGAAGAGGAATCATCGCTTGGAGTTGGTTCATGGATGGGACGCTGAGCCGTACGCTTCCTTGTAGCTACGGAGCATCAAAGACCGATCCCCTACGCTTAGGTGCCATAGGAATCTTAGGGAATGGTTGATTTGAGGAGTATTTGGATTTGGAAGTTTGGAGAGGGTTGGAGAAGATTTGGAGAGGGTTTGGAGAAGATAAAAATCGAGAAGGTGTCGACTCTGCCCTAATATAGTCAATTTGGGTCCACCAGGTGTCGACTCCTGCAAAGTCGGGTGTCGACTCCAAGTCGCTAACACAGTTAGCGCCCGAACTGGAGTCGGCTCCGCTTAAGCGGGTGTCGGCTCCAAGGTCAGAGACCGAGAGCGACACAGAAGAGGTATCGACTCCTCAAATTAAGGTGTCGACTCCACTGACAGTTTCAGAAAAAAATAGGAGAGTTTCAAACATCTGAAACTTATCGAAATAAAATTAATAAAAAAATCTTTGAAATGTGGATAATCAAATTGCTCAAATGACTAGATAAATTGTCCTTAAAATTATGAAAGAATCTCAAGAAATTGATAGAAATCTAGATAGTCATTCCTTAGGGGTTTCAAAGTCATTCCAAAGGATCACAAATCCCTAATTCACCTCTAAGATAACAAAATCTCTCTTCACTCAAAGGTTTTGTAAATATGTCAGCTAATTGTTCTTCAGTACTAACATAATCAAGGCAAATTTCATTGTTAGCTACATGTTCTCTTATAAAATGATATCTAATTTCAATGTGTTTAGTTCTTGAATGTTGGATTGGATTCTTAGTTAAATTGATTGCGCTTGTATTATCACATCTAATAGGAGTTTTATCAAGTGTATGCCATAATCTTCAAGTTGTCGCTTAATCCAAAGGATTTGAGCACAGCAACTTCCAGCTGCAACATATTCTGCTTCAGCAGTAGATAATGCAACCGAATTTTGCTTTTTGCTAAACCACGAGATTAAGTTACTTCCTAAGAATTGACATGCACCACTTGTACTTTTTCTATCTAGTTTACATCCATAATCAGAGTCAGAATATCCAATTAAGTTCAGTGTTGAGTCTCTAGAATACCATAATCCTACATTTTTAGTTCCACTTAGATATCTTAAAATTCTTTTCACAGCAATTAAGTAAGATTCTTTAGGTTCTGATTGAAATCTAGCACATAGACAAACAGCAAACATGATATCTGGTCTACTTGCTGTTAAGTAAAGTAGAGATCCGATCATACCTCTATAGTATTTTTTATCTACCTTCTTACCATCTTCATCTTTGTCTAATTTGCATGAAGGACTCATAGGTGTTCCAAGGGGTTTGATTGATTCCATTCCAAACTTCTTGAGAAGTTCCTTTGTGTACTTTGTTTGGTTGATGAAAATCCCCTCTTTACTTTGCTTGATTTGAAGTCCTAGGAAGAAGTTGAGTTCTCCCATCATGCTCATTTCGAATTCACCCTGCATTAACTTAGCAAATTCTTGACACAAGAGATTGTTAGTAGCACCGAATACAATATCATCTACATATATTTGTACTACTAATAAGTCTTTGTCTTTCCTTTTCAAAAATAAGGTTTTGTCTACATTTCCTCTAGTAAAATCATTTTCAATCAGAAATTTGCTTAACCTATCATACCAAGCTCTAGGTGCTTGTTTTAAACCATATAGTGCTTTGTGCAATTTAAAAACATGATTTGAAAATTCATGATCTTCAAAACCAGGTGGTTGTTCACAAATACTTCCTCATTTATAAAACCATTTAAAAATGCACTTTTAACATCCATTTGAAATAAATTTATGTTCATATGACATGCAAATGCAAGTAGTAATCTAATTGCTTCTAATCTAGCTACAGGTGCAAAAGTTTCATCAAAATCAATTCCTTCTTCTTGATTATATCCTTTTGCAACTAATCTAGCTTTATTTCTAATTACTATGCCATTTTCATCCAATTTATTTCTAAATACCCATTTAGATCCTATAACTGAATGACCTTTAGGTCTATCAACTAAGGACCATACATTATTCCTAGTAAATTGATTTAATTCTTCTTGCATAGCTAGCATCCAATTACTATCTTTTTCAGCTTCTTCAACCGTTTTAGGTTCAATTTGAGATACAAATGCAAGATGATTATTGATATTCCTCATGATGACCTAGTTCTTACTCCTTGAGATGGATCACCTATAATCAATTCCTTTGGATGACCATAGGCATATCTCCAATCTCTAGGAAGATCTACTTCATTATGATTAGTATCAATATCATCAATCCTAGGTGAATCATCATCTTTAGCTTCTTGTTCATGATCTGAAGATACATCTATATTTAATTTTTAATATCCCTTTCTAGTATATTTGTATCTTCCTCATCATCAATCTTCTCTGAACTTGATGCTAAAGACTTATCAAAAGCTACATGAATAATTTCTAAGGATTTCTTATTGAATACTCTATGGCTGTGTTTGGATGCCTATTCCCGCTTGGAATAGGGCCTTATTCCACCTTATTCCCCAAACAGATGTAAAAAAGCAACCCCCAAACAGATGTAAAAAAGCAAATGGGCCCCATAGGAATCCATATTCCCCTCAGTCCCCGTATTCCTATTTTTCTATTCCTAGGGGACCCATGGAATAGGCGTATTCGCTTTACCTTATTCGATGGGCATCAATGGAAATAAAAAAAAGGAAAGAGGAATCACGAGACCGACTGCCTGCCATCGGAGATCATTCATGCCCTCTCCTCCTCACAGCGATTTTCATAGCCTGGGGATCATGTTGATGTTCCTCTCTGAGGAGGAGTTCGGCTTCTCTCTCACGATGCTGTTGCGGTGGCGAAGAGGGCCGATGCCGTCATCCAGGAGTTCCGGCTTCTCTCTCACGATGCTGTTGCGGTGGCGAAGAGGGCCGATGCCGTCATCCAGGATCTCCATCTCCAGGTTGACACCGCCAAGGAAGAGAAGGACAAGGACGTGGGAGAACCTCCACCGCCGGTCGCCAAGGGCTTCCATACTTCTTCATCGAGGCGATCTCCGAGGTTGGGCCCGCCAGGTGTAGGATCGGATTGAAGAAAGATCGAACACCAAAGAGAGGAGGAGAAGAGGATAAAAAAGAGGAGTTTTGGGAACTGAACATCATAATAAATAGGAAAAAATGGAAGGAGGGGAGTCCTTTCTTATTAATTAAATATGTTGATGTTAATAAACGGAAGGAGGTGGAGTATTTAAATCGGAGTTCATGTTAATAATGACATGTTCATAAATATTTTGACTTCCCACCACCAACTAACATGCTAAACAAACTTAAAAATCACAAATCACCTCACATAAACTTCACTCTAAATTTCATCATCAGAATTTAAGTACCCGCTCCAGAAACCACTAAACCTCACCGAATACTAATTATAAATTATTTTAATTTAATAATTATTTAAGTTTTAGAGTGGTAAAAAAATTAAATGTTTTTTTAATGCATAGAAATATTGATGTATTTGCTGGGCTCAGAGCCTTAATTCATATTTTATTTTTTAATAAAAAATAATTTATTTAAGTAATTACATTAAAATTTAAATTTATAAACCATTTAAAACTCTGGTCAAATGGAACGTTTAAAATTTTCAAAAATTTTTTTTATCTATTCTTAGTGAAATACATGTTTATTTTCATGTCATCCCAACATAATTTGAAATAACACTGTATTAATTGCATTGAAATAACATCGAATATCAGATTTTTATTCAAATAAAAATTTAGAATAACAAGAGAAATAAGCTATTTATAAAAAATTTATATTTTTATTCTTCAAATAACTTTTTAACATTGAACTCCT